>CAJQZJ010000953.1:4211589-4251175 GCA_907164525.1 Lophiomys imhausi
ACCTGTCTGTATGTCTTTCTCCTCATAACTTCTTTCTTGTGAATATTCCTTTGATATTGTAAATATCAACTTCATCCTTATATGTACTTCAGCTTTGGAGAGGGAGAGGGATAAGCATTGAAAAGATGAATCAGGAAATCATGATTCTTGAAATGCTGTGCTACTATCTCCTTTGAGGTAGACACTTAACCATGACGTAGCTACTATTCGGGCAGGTTTGTATCTTATAGTTTCTCTTAAATTTATATAATCATCAAAAAGGTTATTTTATGAGGCATCTGTAAACTATTGAATCAGGTAGTATCAATATAAAATAACATTTATACATGTAATCTTCTCTCAGCAGAATAGAAAGCCACTTCTTGTTTGATTGCATTCTATGTGGTATTAACAGTGCAGTTTATAGCTTCAAAAGACTATATATGTGGGATGGAGGACAGCAGACTGAACTGAGCCTGCAGTAGAAAATGATTTTGAGAAATATCAGCAAAATCCTAACTGTGAAAAAGATAGGTTTCTGTAACCCCTGAGATTTATAGACTAAGCTAGCTTATTTATAATTGTTAAAGTGGTACACATTTATTTTTAAAATAACATTATTTAACAATAAACGTGGAAGAATATTGTATATGATTGGTTTTAATGAGAATTGGTGTTAATGATCAGTATTAATGAGAAAAAATTGTAAATGTATTGAGTACAGAATCCTGAAGTCTGAGTTCTGTACTGTTTCATCACTATGCCTTCTTGTTGTTTTGGGACTTTGAGACAGAGACTCACTTTGTAGCTCAAGCCTTCCTGGAATTTTGTATAGCCCATGCTGGCGTCTAAACCATTGTGATCGTTCTGTCTCATACTCTCAAGTTCTAGTGTTATATGTATGCTTGATAGCAGCTACCTCTTCCTGAAGTTATCTTCAGCATTATTGAATAAGACTCTGTGGGGACTGTTGCAATGTGGTGACTAACATCCAATATTTTCTTTCCACTCGCTCTTGCACTTGCTGATTTGTCATTCTAGGGTGTGGACAGACCCCAAGCTGAATGTCTCCCCACGGAGGATGCCAAAACTCCATGAGTCACTCTCAGAATGATATCTCATATAATTAAGAGCTTCTGGTGCTGTCCATTTTATGGGAATCTGCTTTAAGTCAGAAGATGCATACACATCACCATCCTTTTGACAAGACATTCCAAAGTCACTGATTTTCAGAACATTATTTTCACCTTCAGGAAATTTCTTGGAGCAAGGTCCCTGCGCATACAATTTTTTTTTTTTTTTGAGATATGCCACCCAGAAGCAGCATCTACTGAAAAATTCACTGACATTTAGTTCATCCCTCTTTCTTAAAAAAAGAGAGGAAATGGCCTCCTGGAACCAATTCCTTAATGATAGTATACCTTTGTGTGTGAACTCTATAAGTGTGCAAACATTGGGACGATTATGTTGCTTAGAGGGTTTTGGCTTCTTGTAAAGACTTTAAATTTAGTTCCAATTCCTGGGAAAGATCTTTACATGTTCCAACAGCAACAGCGTTTTTATCCTTTAATGTAACCTTAAACATGTCATCAAAATTTTCCTTGTCCTTAAGGAATTCTCATAGTGTGACATCATCATGCTTGAGACTCCATTTTTTATTCTGATTATGGTCATATGGATACCATGATGTTCTTTTTCTTTATTGGAGCATTACATAGACATCATAGTGATCAAGTACCCATTTCTCATTCTTACAGTTATGGTCATGTGAATACCATGATGTTCTTTTTTGGAACATTATTCATTTTCGATCTAAAAACCTGAGATGCAGTCACCATTTTAAAGTGAACAATTCAGTGACCTTTAGTTTTAGTATATTCACCATGTTGGTGCAGTCATCACCACAGTCTAATTGCAGAACATGCAGGTTAGCAGTCATTCTTAACTCTCCTCTTTCTTCAGCCACTGGAAACTACTGGCACATTTTCTGCCTATGAATTTGCCTGTTTTGGGGCATTTTGTATAAATGGAATTGTGCAATTATCATATCCTTGGGGCCAGGGTTCTTTCAACTCATGTTATCAAGATTTATCCATGGTGTAGCATGTGTCAATAATCCATTCCTTTTTATGGTTAAATATTCCATAGAATGAATGTGTGTCATGTTTTGTTTACCCATTTGTTAATTGGTGGACAGGAACAAATTTTTTTAAGTATTAAAATTGTAAGCTGAACATCACTATATCCAAAATTATAATTGATGATGTCAAGATTATTCATGGTATGCACAGAATGCTGTGTAGAAATGATATGTAAATTATTTATCAGCATTTCATGTAAATGTGATTATTTCCAAGGCCCCTTCTAGGTATGACTTTAGGAACTGTGTGAATGTAGTATTTTCATTAATGAATTTTAATGCATTAAGCATTAACTTAAAATTTGAGAACAACGTTAGGCAGATAGGAAATTATTTGCCACATGCTGTAATAATCATGTTTTGAATTTGTTTCATTATGCAGTATTTGAAAAATGTCTACATAAAGGAAAGGAAATGAGTATAATTGAGTCAATATATTTTTAAGCAATTTTTATAATTTAGCAGGCATTGCATCTTAATATAATTCACTATTAAAATTGTGTTGTGAAAAAAGTCGATGTCATTTTTCTATTTCTTTTGGTTGATCATGCAAAATAGATTCCTTTCCTTTGCTAAATGTTCTGTTTTTTTATGTGTTATTCCTTGTGCCTGTAGAATGTACCTGTTACTCTTTGATCTTTTTCTCTACCCCACAATCCTTCCACCCTCTCATACACAGAAAATGTTTCAATATTTTTTAAAATTCATAGTGTCTTAATGATTTCTAAGAATGGACAAAGACACAGAAATATTTTTATCATTTTCTTGGAACTTCATCCAGGTCTTTCTTATCGACAGAATTCACTGAGGTTTTTTCCTAAGTGTTTTTTTTTTCGTTCCTCCATTCTTTCCCTTCTATCACTCTCTGGCCTCCTTCTCTGTCCTCTTCCCTTGCTTTGGCCTTCCTCTTTCCTTTTTCCCTCAGCCTTTCCTTCTTGTCAATGTAACCAATTTGTTTCTTTCAGGTAGAAAGAATGAAATGAAATCGTACAGCTGTGAGCAGAATTTTATTTTCCTGAGTAGATTTCTGAGAATTGTGAATGAAGCAGGCCCATATTCAATTACCTGCTTTATTGCTTCATGCAGAAAACCTAAACTTGTTGTGTTGTATGTTATTGTACTTTAACTTGTTGCTTAATTTCTACACGTTTGTTTTCAGTAATGGCTGAAAGTGTTAATTATTCCATATTTTAGCACAATGTGCTGCATATACTTCCCAATAAGTAGATAAGGTTACATGTGTACAGAATTTCACTTTTGATTACATATTGCCTGGGTTTTGGTTCCTCCCCCCCCCATTTGAAATGCTTCCTTTTTAGTGTTTGGAACTGACAATAAGCAGTTATTGAATGATTTTGAATTTACCTCATTTTAGAAATCAGTTTAAATTTATTTGGCCTGTTTTTAATATTAGTCACTGAAAATAAAGTGGAGCACTGTCTTATGCAATGCCGAAGAATCGTTTTATATAGTAAGTATACAACATTAAAAGGTGTTCTACAAAGAAAAATATACCAGCGCTCACTTGTCCCTTGCCATTTTTTCTTGTAATTAGGAGATCTCATGGGGAGAAGGGTATACAAAATTAATTGTGTTTTAATTTTACAGCTACCAGAGCTTTGTATTGCTAAACTCACATCTGGAAAAGTTTCACGTGACATTTTTAAGAGAATTTTTTATCTACTGAATTCTACCAGTGTAACCATTTTTTCTAAATAAACAATAGTTTTCTCAAATGGCTCTATCATTGTGTATATTGTTACTTATTTAGCATAACTTAGAAAAGTTAATTCAGCAATCTTTTAGCCCTTAATTTTTTTTCTGAATGGATCAAATAACAGCTAATAATATGAAAACATTGTTCAATTATTTTTGCACTTGGGGAAAGCTGTGGGCTGAAAACATGCCTAATATCTATTTCTCAATGAATGTCTTGATGACTGTGTCTATGCAAATCAGAATTTTCAAAGTTGAAAAGGATAGAGGTTTTTAAAAGTATTAAGAAATGATGACGCTATCTTAGAACTGGCAAGAGTATACATTTTGATGCTCATTTGTAGATAGTTGTAATTTGTAGAAGATGAGCAGAAAAATTATTTGTGGGAGTGTGGTTTGTGCATTGACCATTGAACACCTATAACATAACCTGGCATAAAATATTTCAAAGGAAAAAAATCTTCATTAAAGCAATCTGTGACTTTGAGAAAATAACTATGATTTACTTTAAAATTATCTGTGTGAAGAGTGTTTAAGAAGAATTTTCTGTTTCTTAATAAATTGCATTCATGCTTTAAGGACTATATGTAATAGGAATAGGATATGTTTTGACATAAGAAGGATTGATAAAATTATAACCAACAATATACTTAATTGAGATAAGCTATCTCATTTAAAATCCAAAGTGAGACAAGGGTTCCCACTCTGTTTTTTACTCAGTGTAGTATTGAGTGTGTTAGGTAGAGCAATAAGACCAGAGAAGGAGAAAGGATACACGTAGGAAAGGAAGAAACCAAATTATCTTTGCTGATAACATGGATCCAAAAGGTTCTAAAGGCTTCACTGGAAAAATCTTAGATCTGATGGATACTTTTAGCATAGTAGGATACAGAGTCAGTGTACAAGTCAATATCTGTTTTATGTATTACAAAGTTGCCATGAAAGAAATCAGAAAAAAAAACAAATCCTGTTTGCAATAACTTAAAAATAATGAAACACCTAAGAATACACCTAACCAAAGACATCAAAGTCTTCTATAATGAAAACTTCAAAACAAAAAACTTGACCTACAGGAGGTGGAAAAATGCTCACAAATTAGCAGGATTGATATGAAAATGGCTGCATTCCCCAAAAGGATCAGCACTCAATAAAATCTCAATGACATTCTTTACATACATTAAAAAATATCCTAAAACTTAATATGTAAGGGCAAAATACCTTGAATAGATAAAGCGCTCCTAAACAGGAGCATTACTAGAAATATCACAATACCTGATTTCATTACCCTATACAGCCATAGAACACGGAACTGGCACAAACACACACAGGCAGATAGGAAATTCCCAGATAAACCCAGCTACATTTACATTTTGAAAAAGGTGCAAAACAGACTGGTGAAAAGATAGTCTCTGAATAAATGGTACTGGGAAAACTTTATCCACGTGTGGAGGGAAGAATCTAGATCCATATTTACCATTCACACAAGTCAAATTCAAATGGACTAAAGACTTTACCAAAGAACTGAAGCTGAAATAGAAGAAAACATGAAAACAATTCAAGATACGTATACAAAGACTTTTGAAAAGGTCCTTGAGTAGATCAGGAAATAATGCCAAGAGTTGACAGAAGTTCATGACACTAAAGAACTGGGCAGAAAAGGAAACAACCAGCAAAGTGAAGAGACAATCTTTAAAATAGGAGGACATCTTTGCCAATGGTCTATCAGATTTACACACACACACACGTATATGTATATATATTTGAATATATATACACTATAATACTTGAATATGCTTTTCAAATGAACAATGAATAATTCTGAAATACAAATGGCCAGCAAACATTTAAAGTACAACATCCTAAGCTATCAAGGAAATGCAACTGGAAACCACAATGAGATTCCATCTCACCTCTGAATGACCAGCATTAAGAAAACATGATAAATGTTGGTAAGAGTATGAGGAAAGAAAAACCCTGATATATTGTTGATGGGAGTTTAAAAATGGAACAGCCAGCATGAAAATCAGTGTGGAGACTTCTCAAAAGACTAAAATAAAAATAGATCTATCATGAAATCCAGTGGTACCATTCCTAGGTTTACATACTGGAAGTATTCTCTATCAATAACTCACAGACATTCTTGCGCATCTGTTTTGCTGCTTCATTGTTCAAAATAGCCAAGATAAGAAACCAGAATGAATGAATGGACAAATGAGTAAAGAGATAGTATAAATACACAATGGAAGTTTTTTTTCCATCTATAAATAATGCATTTGTGTCATTTCCAGGAAAATGGCTGAAGTTGAGATCATCTTGGTAAGCAAATTAGGCAGACCCAGAAAATACCACATGACTGATTTTGAACTGGAAAGTTGGTAGTAATTAGCGTTTTTGGAGGATGAGATAGGGCATGACTATGTATTCCAGGTAGTCCTTGAACTCACAGTTCTCCTGAGTGCTGCAATTGCAAACATGCTTCATGATGCCCAGCCAGCATTTCTTTCTCAGCTAGTAGATAAAAATAATCTTTAGTTGGAGCATTAAGAAGGATTACATTGATGCTAGAACATAGTAGCTTTTCTTAAAAGTAGTTTGTGTGTGTGTATGTGTGTCTGTCTGTCTGCCTGCTTGTATGTACACCAAATGCATGCAAGTGCCTAAGGCCAGAAGATGCAGAACCTCTGTAATTGAAATTACAGATGGTTATATGCTGCCTGATAAGGGTGCTGGAAACTTAATCATAGTCCTCTGCAAGAGTCCAAGTACTCTTATCTGCTTGAGCCATCTGTCCAGCTCCATAGCTTTGCTTTTATCTGCAAAAATATGTTAGAAGTAAGAAATTTAAGTGTGTAATACTGCTTCTGAATATCTACCTGTTCTCGGTACAAGAGTATAAGAACCACTTCCTGTTCTAAGAGTGCTTCTGACCCATGTTTAGAAAATAAGGTGTCAAACCTTTTCTATAAAGTACCAGATGGTAAATATGTGAGGCTTTGTGCTCATGTGTTCCTTTTCCAAGTTTTCAGAGTAAGAAAGCAGTCATAATATGTCAGTAAGTGTGGCGACAGTCTGAGGAAATTTTATTTACAAAAACAAATGGGAACATGGATTTTGTGTGCAGGCTCTAGTTATCTGAGTCCTGATATGGAGTATTTCTCCTTTTGGAGGTTCATTCAAAATATGCTTTAAGTGCCTCTTATAGCCTAGAAGCAGAACAAAACAAGTGTCTGCCTTCATGGACCATTCTAGTTAGTGGATTCAGACAATGAGACATAGTGTTAAGCAGAAGAAAGATGTTCTGAGCAGGCTGGGTGAGGCAGGGCTTAGTACTTTTCATCCAGCATAATTATGGAGCGAAGGTGAATGAAACAGGACATTTTGTGATAGTTACCATGATATGAATATTTTATTTTTTTCAAGTATCAGGGTCTCTAGTAGCTCAGGCTGGTCTCACACCATGTAGTTGAGGAAGGCTTTATTTTTCTGACTCATCTGCCCAGTGCTAACACTAAAATGTGTTTGCCACCACTCCTCGTGATGAAACAAGCTTATGTTCTGCTGGTCTGTATGTATTTTTGATAGCCTTGCTGTGTAGTCCTTTTTGGCCTTAATCTCCTGAGTACTGAGATTACAGTGTGTGCCACCACACAGAGTTTGAATATTTTACTTACTAAGTGATGTAAGATGAAATACCTTGCCTATTTTTGAAAGTTTTACATGAAACTCAAGGAATATGCAGAACCCGAGTTTTAGTGAGTGTTTTTTGGTTTGTCACTTATCTGGAAAGTTCTTAATCTTAGACTTATTAATAGGCTTATTAATAGGGGATATTTATATTTCAGATAAGATCCCAGCCTCCTCAGAGCATTTTTCTGTCACTGAAGACTGAAAGAAAATGATTTGCTTCCAATTTGTATCCCCTTGATCTCCTTTAGCTGTCTTATTGCTCTGGCAAGAACTTCAAGTACTATGTTGAAGAGATATGGCAAAAGTGGACATCCTTGTCTTGTCCCTGAGTATAGAGGAAATGCTTCAAGTTTCTCTCCATTTAATTTGATGTTGGCTACTGGTTTGCTCTATATCGCCTTTATTATTTCTATGCATGGTCCTTGTATGCCCGTTCTCTCCAGGACTTTTAGCATGAAGGGGTGTTGGATTTTGTCAAATGCTTTTTCAGCATCTAGCGAGATGATCATGTGTTTTTTTTTTTCTTTCAACTTGTTTATATGGTGAATTACATTGATGGATTTTCATATGTTGAACCATGCCTGCATTCCTGGGATGAAGCCTACTTGATCATGGTGTATGATACTTTTGATGTGTTCTTGGATTCGGTTTGCCAGTATTTTATTTAGTATTTTTGCATCTATGTTCATGAGTGACATTGTTCTGAAGTTCTCTTTCTTTGTTGGGTCTTTGTGTGGTTTAGGAATTAGGGTGACTGTAGCCTCATAGAATGAGTTTGGCAGTGTGCCTTCTGATTCCATTTTTGTGGAAGAGTTTGGAGATTATTGGTATTAGCTCTTCTTTGAAGGTCTGGTAGAATTCTGTGCTGAAACCATCTGGCTCTGGGCTTTTCTTGGTTGGGAGATTTTTAATGACTGCTTCTATTTCCTTAGGGGTTATAGGGCTGTTTAATCTGTTAACCTGATCTTGACTTAGGTTCGGAGCTTCTGTAAGGCAAAAGACACTGTCATTCGAACAAAATGGCAGCCTACAGATTGGGAAAAAATCTTCACCAACCCCTCATCTGACAGAGGGCTAATATCCATAATTTACAAAGAACTCAAGAAATTAAATGCCAAGAAACCAAATAATCCAATCAAAAAATGGGAACAGAGCTAAACAGAATTCACAAAGGAGGAATTCCTAATGGCTGAGAAGAAATTGAAGAAATGCTCAGCATCCTTAATCATCAGAGAAATGCAACTAAAGATGACCCTGAGATTCCATCTCACACCTGTCAGAATGGCTAAGATCAAAAGCTCATATGACAGCACATACTGGTGAGGGTGTGGAGAAAGGTGAACCATCCTCCATTGCTGGTGGGAGTGCAGGCTTGTGCAACCACTATGGAGGTCAGTATGGCTATATCTTAGAAAACTTGGAATAGCTCTGGCTCGGGAGCCAGACATACCACTTCTGGGTATACATCCAAATGATTCCTCACCGAATCACAAGGAAGTTTCCTCATCTATGTTCATAGCAGCCTTATTTGTAATACCTAGAAACTGGAAACAACCCAGATATCCCTCAACTGAAGAATGGATTAAAAAACTGTGGTACATCTACACAATGGAATACTACTCAGCTATCAGAAACAATGAAATCATGCAATTTGCAGCCAAATGGATGGAACTAGAGAAGCTCATCCTGAGTGAGCTAATCCAGACTCAGAAATATGCACATGGCGTCTATTCACTTATAATTGGATTTTAACCATATAGTACAGGATAACTATACTACAACCAATGCACCAAAGAGAACAGGAACATAGACTTTTTTTCCTGTCAGTGAGACACTTTGCCCTATTGGTGCTGCCTGGTATGCCCCCAGTGTATGAGGAGGCTCTTGGCCCTCATATGACTGCTGAACTGGGGTGGGGGAATGTCATGTAGGGACACTCCACTCCAGAGGAGTGGGAGGGGAGGGATAGGGGGTAGAGGGTGGGAGGGCAGAACTGGGAGGGGTGGAAAGAGGACATTACAAAGGAGATGTAACCTGAATACAGAAAGAAAAAGAGAGAGAGAAAGAAACTTATTTGCATTCACCAAGAAGTTTGTTTTTTTTTTTTTTTCTTACAGTAGGAAGTACCGGGTTTGGTGGCACACACCTTTAGTGCAGCACTTGGGAGACAGAGACAGGTGGATCTCTGTGAGTTCAAAGGCTTGATCTATTTAGTGAGTTTCAGGTCAGCCAGGGCTATGTAGTATAACTCTGTATCAAAAGCAAACAAAACAAAATGGAAGTATTTTTGAATGGCCCTGAGTGTTAGTGACTAGGTGATTATGATTTTCCCTCCTTCAAATCAGTTCGCAGTAAAAGTGGCCCAGACATACAGATTTTTGATGATTTTTATTTGGTTCAGGAAAACAATTTTGAAGATTTGCAACAGGGTATTTAACTTAAGAATTATGATAATATTCCTTTTTGTTATTGAAATTATCGTTTTTTCATATAGTATATTCTGATTATGATTGGCTGTCCCACATGTCTTCTCAGATCCTCCTCACCCACCCATATCTGCATCCTTTCTTGTTCTCTTTCATCAGAAAGTGAGCAAGCATCTAAGAATAATAATTAAAATAAGATAAAAACAAGCCTGAATAGGACAAAACAGATGAACAGAAAAACAGAGCTGAAGAAAAAGCTCAAGAAACAAATATAGCCACGCACACACTAGCATGAACGATATAAGATTGGAAATCAATACATAAGTAAAAGACCTGCAGGGTAAGAGAGAAAGCGGGGGAGTGTAGAAGTAATTAAATTATTTACTTGTACTTAAATTATGGCTAATTGGTCGGCGGTGTTAATCCTTAACCTGCCATTATAAATGAACACACAGACACCTGTTGGATTTTAACAAGCCTTCACCTGAATTGAGCAATCTTGGCCAATCTAAGCTAGCTCATTCTGTTCCCCAAATATGACTCCATATATACATACGTCCCCTTGGCTATTTTTCTCCATGCTATGCTGATGTTCCAGGCCACATGGCATGAGGTTCTTTTCTCAAATGCATGGCTTGTGTCTCCTTCCACCCCTGGCTTCTTCTCTACCCATGAACCTCTCTGCTTCCAAAGCCCCATGCACTTTAGTCCCTCCTACCTCTGTCTTTGCCCAAATCTCAGGCCTCAGCATTTATTCAACCAATCAAAGGCAATGGTTAGCAAGTAAAGTAACAGACAGCATGCAGGACTCTGGGACCAATTAATTAGCATTTAGAATGCACGACATCACTCCATCAGGGGAGGAAGGAAAAGAAAGAAGGAAGGAAGGGAGGAAAAAGCCTAGACAAAGCACTATGAGGGAAAAACAAAAACACCTTCAAAAATGCCATTGAGTTCTTTTTGTGTTGATCATTTACTGCTGGTCATGGGGCCTGGGCTTAAGAAGAGTGGCTTGTATACCCAGTGAGACTCTGTTGAAGAAAACTAATTTTTCATTGGTGATTGGATATCATTTGGAGATAACTTTGGGATAAGGGATGGGACCTTGTGTTCACTTCTCTCAGTGCCAAGACCCCATCTGGTGCAGACCTGAGCAGGTCCCATGCATGCTGCCACAGTTTCTGTGAGTTCTTATGTGCATTGTCCTGTTGTGCTGAGAAGTTTGTTTCCTAGATATTTCCCAACCCCCCTGGTTCTTACACTCTTTCTACCTCCTCTTCCTTGGGGGTTCCCTGAGCTATGGGGTAGGGTGGGGGATTGATGGAGACATCCCATTTAAGACCAACTGTTTCCATATCTCTCACCTTCTGCACCTTGTCCAGTTCTGAGTCTCTGTATTCCTATCTACTTCAGGAGGAAGCTTCTCTGATGATGGCTGAGCAAGACACTGATTTATGTGTATAGGAGAAGGTCATTAGCAGTGAATTTGTTGTCACATTCTTTTAGCAGAACAATAGGATTTGGTTTTCCCCTAGGTCCCTAGCCTACCTAGTTAGTGTCAGGCATGGGTTCCGTCTCATGGAATGGTGAAGGAAATCATGTTGGCCTGGCCTACCTACCTTGAAAGGTATGGGTCATAGGTTTTTCAGATTAGAATTCGTAGCTCCTGGGGCACAATGTGCCTTCCAGCTCCTGACACACTTCCTCAGGCAGTGAAGCATTCAGGGTGCTTTGTGTTTTCTATGTTCCCTCAGAAGTCAAGGAAGCATGGGAGTTTGACATGACAATTGGTCTCAGATATCAATCTGTGTACCTTGTATAGTTTATAAACTTCATTGTATCCTGGCAACTACAACTGTATTGATCCTGGCAATTGTCATTATATTCTGTTTTTGATAAAGGTATAAAAAGTCTGAGTGCCCTCAATAAAACTGTCACAGCCTTAGTCTTGCTGTGGCCCCTCCAACCCAAACCTGGCTTCATTCCTTGTGGCCATATCAGGTGACCTTGGCTCTGTAAGTAAGTGGAGGCACTTACAGAATGAGCCTTAAATCCAATTAGATAGTGGTTGGTTAGTCCCATGAGCTTTGTGCCACTATTGCACTAGCACATTTTGCATACAAGCACCACTAGAGATCGAAGGGTTTGTAGCTGGGTTAATGTTTTCCTTTATTTTTTGGAGAAAGAGTACCTTTGATGCAGAGTACCTTCCAGTACTATGAACACTAGTCAATAGGGGTGAAGGTTCTAGGTAGGTAAAATATCAACTTCTCTGTGTTCAATGTGTTATCTTCAGCAATACTGCTTTACCATCAGCTTTTGGAGAGCAACTAATTGTAACAACCTGGATTGTTTGGAGGCTCCTATAGGGCCCTTTGCCCAACAACTCAATTAGATGTAACCCATTCCCAGAAGTGGAAGCTTCATTTGGTGATAAGAGATGTCAAGTTGGGGATCCATTTCTCCCATTATTTGGCAAATCTATTTAGATCACTTTCATGTATTTCTATCTTTTAGGAAGCTTCTACTGTATTAGGTCTCCATACTACCCCTCAAGTGGCTCTTAATTTTAGTTTTACATTCCCATATTCTCTCCCTAATGCCCCTCTTCACTCCCCTTCACTGCTTGATCTTCCTATTCCAGTTCCCACCTCATCCATACATAAGTACCCTATTTCCCATTCCTAGGGTAATCCAATCCTCCCCTAAACCCCTTACTCTATACCTAACCTCTGAAGTTATATGGATTGTAGTTTGCTTATTACAGACTTAAAAACTAACATCCACATATAAGCAAATACATGACATTTTGTTTTATGGGGTCTAGATTATCTCACGCAGGAAAATTTTTATCTATCTCCATCCATTTACCTGCAAATTTCATGACTTCATATTTTTAACAACTGAGTAATATTCTATTGTGTAAATGTACCAGATTTTCTTCATCCATTCTTCTACTGAGGGACATCTAGGTTGTCTCCAGTTTTTGGCTATTGTGAATAGGGCAGCAATGAACATGTTTGAGCAAGTGTCTCAGTGGTAGGATGAAGCTTTTGATATATTCCTGAGAGTGGTAATACTGGATCTTGCAGTAGACTGGTTTTGATCTTCCTGAGAAACTGCCATACTGATTTCTTTAGTGACTGTGCAAGTTTGCACTTCCACCAGCAATGGGTGAGTGTCCACTCTAAGGGGAGTTAGATTAATATAAATTAGATTTAGTAAATATCTAGGGGTTTCTGATACAGTCTCTTAATCCTGGGCATGAAGATCAACTTGGCTGCAGGTAATTAGCTTATCAGCTTATGGGACAAAAACAAGGATGAAGTCAGGTGAAACGAGGGGAGTCTCTATAGACTAAATAAGGAGGAAGCTAGGTGAAACAAGGAGAGACTCTATGGACTAAAAACAAGGTTTATGGCTTGGCATTATTTTCAGCTGTTAAGTGGGCAGAGCCCAGATTAAGCTGAATCCAGGTGGAGCAAGGAGAGATCCTATTTAAGGACAAGTGGATGGAGCCTGGGGTGCTCCATGCTAGAGAGCTCCAATGCTAGAGTCTTCACACTAGAAAGGAAGAGTAGTTTGTATAGTCTGATGGAGAGAGTGCTGATGGACTGACGACCAGATCTCCCTGAGGCAGAAAGAAGCTGGTGAGCAGAGAAAGCCTCAGCAAGACAGCAAAGGCCAAGGAGTAAACCCTGTGGCTCGTCTTTTGCCTAGAGGGGTTTGACCCATCCAAACAATGGCCTGAATGGAACTGTGGCCAGCTTTAAAGACTGAGGCAGAGCAGCGGAGTTGCTGATACAAAGGAAATAAATTGGCCTACAGACAGCTGAGGTCTCCCAGAGAGAAGAAAGCCTCAAGCCTTATTTAAGGTGAAGCCGCCTTAGCCAATTTACCCTGAGGTATCTACGTCTGATATATTCCGGAAGAAAGACTGCTAAGTGCATTAAAGGGTCTACCCCAGAGACTGTGTTCCTGAAGGCTGAGGACCTGCCCCAGAGACTGTATCCTTTTAAAAGGTTATGAAAATAGTAAGTTATCAATAGGTTTAGTGGTTAGGTCATAGGGGTTGTAGGCATTCTTAGGTTTAATAGTTAAGTGAATGTTTACAAGTGAATATAGTTATCAATAAATACTTATTGAATATATAATATATATAATATATAATAAGGTTCGGTTTCAGTCCACAGGAGGGAATAAAGCTGCTTCTGGCAGGAAGATCTGATTCCCTGGCCAGCATGTCCTGTTGGTTTCAGGGAGAGAGTATCTTATGTGTTTGTGGGTCAGACAAAGGGATATGGTGAGGAAGGAGGACTGTAGGAGATGATCTGCTTAGTTCCCTGATACACTGTGAGTTTCCTGACATTCTTTTTTTTTTTTGTATAAACATATACATTTATGAGAATCAGAGACTCATGGGGTCGTTTTTACCCTGGTGCAAATATGAGAACAAAAGCTGTGTCTGGCCTTGCTTTTTTTATTTTTGTGGTTATAGATTTCTCAGGCTGCTTATATGGAAGCTGTAATAGACTAGCTTAGTATTTTCTGTTATTACTGATAAGCATGACTTAACTTTTAAAAAGGATTTTATTTTTAATTATGTGAATTTGTCTGTGTCTGGATTTGCAGTTCCCTTGTAAGCCAGAAAAAGGTGTCAGATCCTCATGGAGTTGCAACTATAGGTGGCTGTAAATCACCAATAAACTCTGATCCTGAAAGAACCCTTTCTTTCAAAGTATTCCTTTGAAGGCATGGTTGTATAGGATCTAAAATACTTATTACCCACAGAGATAAGAAGTCTATAAATGAGATTTATCCAAATAAGTACAGAAATGCTGGGATTTCATGCTGATTAAATTATGTAATTTCCAAATGTTATTCCTACATTAGAGTCACCTGAGAAAGTTCTAAAATCACTCCCAACAACTCATCCAAAGGGATCCTGGTTCAGTATACTTTAGTGGAACCTTCTTTCTTAGGATTCCTAGTTTGTACACTTGTAAACATATTACCAGTAATAATGAAAACTGAGGCCAGTTATTGAGTACTTACTATATAGTAGGCCCTCTTTTGGGTGTGTTACATGTACTCTCAAAATTTAATTCATTTGAAAAGAAAAAAGAACACTGTGTACACCAAGTGAGGAAGTATAATTCAGTAGAGTTCATCAGAGGCATAGAAATGGATGAGACAGTTGATCTGGATATGCAGGCAACAGCTTTTCATCTATAGAGATACTAAAAATAAGATTAATATTGACCAATGTGATAAGATTAGTGATGTCATCCTTACTTTTTTTTCAAGGTGAATAAAAAAACTCCCTCTACAAATTGTCTTAAGACAGCATGAAGTCATATCCAAACAGAATTTTCCTCTCAAATCCCATTTAGTCCTGGACTAGTGTGATTAATTGCTTCATAATGGGTCTAGAATCCAAGTTCAACATTTGGTGTTTATGAAGACCAACTCATAATAAATATGACATTCAAGCATCTATACTGTCTAGGTGGAAATCCTTCACAGCGCCTTTCTAGATCAATCAGTTGAAAACAGTACTTCTATCAGACTTACTCTTAGGTATTTCTAAAGTGTACACAGTCCTCTTCAAATGTAACTTGCTTTCCAGATGCATATAGTATTTAACATCTAATTTCCTGGGTATCATAAATAATCATAAATTAAAAATTATAAGCATGATTTTTTGTCTTTATTATTGATACTTTGGATCTACTATCCCAGAAAGCATAAAATGTTCATACATAGTAATGCTTAGCAGAGACACACCCAATAACAATTTATAAATTTTTTGGGATATGTAACCAGAGATAGATAGTAATACAAACTGCATAAAATTAGGTTCATAAAATCTGTAAACACAGCACAGTATAATTGAGGTTCTGACATAAGACTATTTTGGGGTACAGAGAAATTAGTAGCTTTTTAATCAGTAAGATACTCAAGTTTTATGACATCTTCTATGTCATCTGACAAAAGAAAGGTCAGCCTAAACTAGGGGCTAAGTAACAGGCCATTTTCTAGCTCATATCCCTGAAATGAAGGCTATTTCTGATTTACAATTGCATATTTATCCAGTTTATGTGTGCTATGCCCAGTTACAGCCTTCTCCTTTCCCTCTATTCCCTCCATTAACCACCTCCATTTAGCAACTTAGCAAAGAAATGAAGCTTTTAAAGCCTGACCCAGGTAGAAATGGCCATTACAGCTTTAAAAAGTATCTAAGAATCAGGGCAAGGGCTGGGGGAAGCAATTGTTTGCACATCAAGGTTGCCACACTTTTAGTTGAGACTTCTAGTAGCCCATCTTTTATTTTCATCATGTCTAGTTGTATCTGTAAATACAACAAAACCTATATTGAATTGGCAAGAATTAGCATCCCTGAAGCAGTTCTCTCTCTTGCTTGACTATGCATGGATAATTTTTGCTTGCTAGTATGTCTGTGCACCACATGCATGCCTGGTACCCACATAGACCAGAAGATGGCATTAGATCCTCTGGGGCTGGAGTTGCAGACAGTTGTGAGCCGTTGTATGGGTGCTGGAAAGCAAACCCAGGTCTTCTGGAAGAGCAGCTGAGTCATCTCTCTATTCCCAAGCAGTTCTTCCTTTTATATTCAACCCTACATGCAAGAAAAATCTGTTTGGCCTTGACAAAAAGTGTCTCTAGAAATATGATTTCAATTTAAATTAAAAATAATGGCACTGGAGAGATGGTTCAGTGATTAAGAGCACATATGCATTTCCAGTCATCTCCCTGAATCAATCTCTGCCTTTGTTTGTTTGTTCTTGTTTTTTCAAGACTGGGTTTCTCTGTGTAATAGCCTTGGCTGTCCTTGAGTCACTTTGTAGACCAGGCTGGCCTCGAACTCACAGAGATCCGCCTGCCTCTGCCTCCCAAGTGCTGGGATTAAAGGCATGCACCACCACTACCCAGCCATTTGCTGACTTTTGATTGGTTTATTTCTGTACATCATTTAGATTTAATATAATTATTAATACTTATGTTTAATACAGCATCTGGCTATTTGCTTTCTCTTCGCACTGTATTCTCTTGTTTTTTTTTCTGCCATTTTTAAAGAATATCTTTTATTTACTTTTTGACAACTTCATACATGAATAGAGTGTATCATGCTATATCTACACCCAACTTCCCTTTCTGACTCACCTTGGACCCCTCTCAACAGGCCTCCTTCTCACTTTCATGTCCTTTCTTTTTCTTGTAACCAGCTGAGTCCAATTAGTCCTTCCTGATCAAATGTCATGTAATCTTGTTGGCTTGATCATGTGCAGGTGCTGTTCAGATAACCATAGCTTTGGCGAGTCCATGAGTACAATAACCATGCCTTGACTTGAAGAGAACATTTCCTAGTTCTCCCCTCTATCTTCTGCTCTTACATTCCTTTTGTTCTCTCTTCAGAAATGTTCTGGGCCTCAGAAGGTTAATACAGATGTTCTATTTAGAGCTGAGCACTCAGCAGTCATTTATTTGCAGCACTTTGACTGTTTATGATTCTCTGGATTAACTGATGCCCACTATAGAGAGAAGCTTCTCTAGCTAAGGTTGGACACAGCACTAATCGATCAGCATAAATAAAAATATTTAACAAGTAGTTTCACAATGTCTCCATTTAGCAGAACAACTGTAGTAGCAGGCTTGCTGTCAGGGCCTATAACATCCCCAAGTCATGGCTTTGATCAGATTTACAATACCAGTTATGGCTTCCTTTCTGTGGAGCTGGCCCCAAATCCATTCAGGAAATAGTTGGTTACCCCTTCATACTACTATGGTACCAGTGGGCACATCTTGCCTACCAGGTCAATATTGTAGCATCCTGGGTTCACTGCTGTTTTTCAGGTTTTTGTTTGTTTGTTTTTGTTTTTTTAATGGATTTTGCCCCAGTTTTCACATTTTTGAAATGAGACTAATATCAAATGACCAGTGTTTTCATTAATTAACTTATTTGTTTATTTTACATTCTTATCGAAACCCCCTCCCTCTTCTCCTCCCAGTCCCACCTCTCACCTGCTTCCTCCATACCCCGCCCAGTACCAACCCACTCTGGCACATCAAATTGCATCAGGACTAAGTGCCTCCTCTTCCACTGGCAACTCAAGGCAGCTCTGCTAGGTCCAGAGGGAGGCAATAGAAACCAAGTCAGAGATAGTCCCTGCTCCAGTTTTTAGGAGATCCACTTGAGGATCAAGCAGCCCATTAACTTTAGATGTGTAGTGGGCCTACACCAGTCCATGCAAGTTCTTTGGTTGGTGGCTCAGTCTCTATGAGCCCCCCTCTGTCCCAGTTAATTAGCTCTACATGTAGGTTTCCTTCTCCTGTCTTTGACTCATCCAGGTCCCTAGCTCTTCTCTAACTCTCCACTAAGTCTTCCACAAGACTCCCTGATTTTCAACTAATATTTGGCTCCAGCCCCACAGATATAACATGTATCTGTTAACATTATCTACTGGAAAAATCCAGGATGTTCTAAAGACTAAATAAGATAATTTATACAATATTCTTAGGATGATATTTGGTACAGATTTATGTTCCATATGATAAATGTTAGTTTTTTTTTTTCCGAGACAAGGTTTCTCTGTGTAGCCCTGGCTGTCCTGGACTCTCTTTGTAGACCAGGCTGACCTTGAACTCACAGAGATCCGCCTGCCTCTTCTCCCGAGCGCTGGGATTAAAGGCGTTTGCCACCATGCCCAGCTGTTAGTTCTTTTTTTAGTTGAAGAGTATATTGGGATATAAATTCCTCAGCGGTTTTATGTTCTAGGCCTGCCTGGTTATGAATATACTTAGATTGGCTAGGTAGATGCCTGTAATATTATTAGGTAGGCACTGAAAGGCCCCGGATTCAAAACATATACTAGTTTTCTATAGTATACGAACTTCTCACAATTAGATGTAAGGGCTTCTAGATATGTGTGTATCAATTAAGTGTTGGTATTACTGGAGAGGACAATCAGTCACTAGCACAGAAACCTCAAGTGATTTCCCTTGATTCATCCTCATGTTCCAGTATTTTCTAGGAGCACACAAAAGTCAGAGAAAAGGATGAAGCCTGATTCTAGGAGGGAGCCACAGTCGTAAAACATATGGATCTTTGAAAGTGAAGGGAAAGATGAGAAAGTTAACAAAAGATCCTAGCCACTGTAAAGTTCCAGCCTGGGCTGATTTGTGAAAAATTTCCAAGTTAATTGTTTGCTGGTGTTAATCCCACTGGGCAAGAATAGGACCATTACTGCAATTTTTGAGCCAAATTTGAAGCAAGTTTTATTTCATTTGGGTGCACCAGAGAGCTGGCCTGTGACTGCTTCCTAAATCAGGTTAGACAGGTGCTGAGTCTGTTTCTCGGGGCCTTTTAAGGAGTAAAAGCATGATTATAGAAGTGAGACAGTGGGGCAGTTAGGAAGTATAGAAAAATCTCAAAAAGAAAACAAAGCAGTCATCATGTATTCACTGATTAGGGAAGGTCAGTGTATTCTCAAAAACAAGCCAAGGTCATGGATTCAGGCAAGTCAAATTACAGGAAACAGAAACTTCAAAACAAAAACTTACATGATACAGTAAAAGGAAACTTATTTTTAACAATTCAATAAAATGGCTCCTGCCTTCAAAATGTTGTCAGGCAAGTTCCACACTGGTTTCTTATAGGGCTAATATGTCACTGTTGATTTCTAACTGACTATTCAATAGTCCATTTGGTCTCACTTTGTGGTTTATTTGCCTCAAAACCATGAGGTAGCTGGTATGGAACTCTAAGTGGTGGTGGGTTTGTGGTAGTAGTGCTTTTTTCCCCCTTGTCCCTTTAAGAATTTATTTGATCCCTCTGAGCACTTCTGACTGATTTGGGATTATAAACTCCATACAAGGAGGAACTGTCTAATATTGGCACTTATTACAGTGTATATTATGTTTTAGGTATTCAATAAACATTTTATTAAAGAAGCTTGCATGGATCTGCATTGCGTCCTATGCATATATATTATGACTTTCAGTTTAGTGTTTTTATGGGACTCCTAAATGTGTGAATGAATGGGCCTCCAATTCTTGTGCCTTCTCTTGGGCTCTTTTCCTTTTGTTGGTTTGACTTGTCCAAGTTTGATGTGGTGTTTGTTTTTGGTTTTTATCTTATTATATTTTGTTGTTATCTCGTAGAAGCCTGTACTTTTCTAAGGAGACATACAAAGGGAGTGGATCCTGAGGGGTGGCAAAGTGGGGAGGAACTGGGAGGAGAGAGGAGGAGAAACTAATCAGAATATTACAATAGAGAAAATATTTTACCTTTTATTGAAAATAGAGAAAAGACTCTGATTCTAGGAGGGAGCCACAGTCATAAGACATATGGATCTTTGAAAGTAAAGGGAAAGGTGAGAAAGTTAATAAAAGATCCTAGCCACTGTAAGGTTCTAGCCTGGGCTAATTTGTGAAAAATTTCCAAGTTAAGTTAATAGAGAAAAGAACCTATTTTCAATAAAAGGTAAAAAAAAAAAAGAAAAGAAAAGAAAATGAACTATTATTTATTTAAATGAATAGGAAGGCTTTTAAAATCAGCTCAACAGATTATTGTGCATTTGACTTCCATCATTGTAGTTTGTCAATGTGTACCATTTGAACCATTAATTTCTTGTAACTGAGCTCTAGACTTAGACTAGTCTCAATTCTGTTCCTCCACTAAAGGAATGTGAAAAAATTTTAGACAAATATTTCAGCAAGTTAAGGTTTGTGTTGCTGCTGTGATAGCTAAAGTTATATTTTAACGTTAAATTACTGTGCTTATGAGATCATAAAACAAAACAAAAGAAAAATGCCTGTGTGCCTGTAAGCCCAATTTGCCTAAGGACAGATAACTTCCTGGAATGCTGAGGACTGTTGTTCATATAAAATAATGAACCACGTGTTTTCGCTTTTATAAACAAGCTTGGTTGCCCCAACAGCACAGGATGTGCTTGATCATATGTAGGTAGAGTTAGGTGGGAGATACTTACGCAGGAAATACAACAGGATGTATGTTTGCCCCTGATTAGATAAAGAAAGTGTCTATGTAGCCTTGTGAATTTTGCCTTTATAAGCTTCTGACTAATGTAATTTGGTGCCATACTCTGAGAATACTCTGTATGGACCTGGTTGGTGTCCATCATCCTGGCCAGTACTTAATAAAGCTTGCTTCAAATTTGGCTCAAAAAATGTGGTAGTGGTCTTATTCTCACCTGGTGGGATTAACACTGCTGGTTCTGCTTCAAGCTTGAGGGCCCATTTTGTTAAAATAATTTTTCTCTTGGCTCTATGGAAAACCACATATATGTACATGTTTGATAAACAGAGTCATTGGTCTGTATCTCAGTTTGTCTACAGTTGATGTCCATGTTTTACAAAAAAAAATATATCATAGCTGGATTTTAATACCTGGTGCCCAGTGTTCTGCCCTGTGCTAAAAGCACATACCTATAACTAAGGACTGTGATATCATTCAGGGTCTTGGGAAGTGTTAAATACTTTTGAAGAGGACTATTGAAAGAGCAGAGGGTGTCACACATAGGCTTGTTCTTTTGGCCACTAAGTACTCTGCAACTAGAAGGAAAATGAGGCTTTGTCTTCTATCATGTATTATAGCCTTTTGCTTATAAGAGCCAGAACACAGATTACTAATAGCAGTCAAGTAGTTTAGGTCAATTTAAAATAGGATTTGAGGATCTGGTCTGAGATTCCAATTACCTTTGTTCTTGTAGAAAAATATATCCTGTGTTTTCTTTATTGTTTCCATTTCTATTTTCATATCTTGAATGGTAGTGTTCGTTTTGTACATTTCCTTCTCCAGTTTGCTTGTTTTTGTCTGGAGATCTTTCATTGCTTTATCCTTTTCCTGTTCAAGCTGGGTCACCTTGGCTTGGAGCTCTTTAATGATGTTATTCGTTGTTTTGACTTGTAAAATTGTGGCTTCTTTGAATTCCTTCATAGTTTTAACTTCTTCTTGAAGGGACTTTATCACTTTCCATAATGTAGAATTGTCATTGTTTTCATGTGTTTCAGTTGTGGTGAGGTGGTTTGGGCTGGACGGAATAGCGTTGCTTTCTTTTGTTGGAGACATATCGCACTGTTTTTTGTTTTTTTGTTTTTTTTTTTTGGTCTGGGGCCTCTGGCCATGTGGAATTTTTTTGCTGTCTTCTGGACTTGGGTCCAAAGGGGGCGCTTTGGAAGAAAACTTCCCAAACCTAAAGAAAGAGATGCCAGTAAAAATCCAAGAGGCTTACAGAATACCAAACAGATTAGATCAGAAAAGAAACTCCTCTCGCCACATAATAATAGAAACTCCAAATGTAGAGAACAAAGAAAAGATATTAAAAGCTGTAAGAGAAAAAGGCCAAGTCACATACAATGGCAGACCCATCAGAATCACACCTGACTTCTCCTCAGAAACTTTAAAAGCCAGAAGGGCCTGGACGGATGTCCTACAAGCCCTGAGAGAATATAGGTGCCCAACCAAACTACTATACCCAGCAAAACTCTCTATCAACATAGAAGGAGAAAACAAGATATTCCATGACAAAATCAATTTCAAACAATATCTCCTCACAAACCCAGCCCTACAGAAGATCCTAGAAGGAAAATTCCAACACAGAGAAGATAACTACACCCAAGAAAACAGAGGAAATAGAAACCTCCACAGCAACTAAACAAAAGAGAAACACAAGACAGCCAGCTATACCAAAATAATGGGAAATAACAAGCCCTGGTCACTAATATCCATCAACATCAATGGACTCAACTCGCCAATAAAAAGACACAGACTTACAGACTGGATCCGTAAACAAGACCCATCTTTTTTCTGTATACAAGAAACACATCTCACTATTGAAGATAAAGACTACCTCAGAGTAAAGAGCTGGGAAAAGGTCTTCCAAGCAAATGGACCCAGGAAACAAGCTGAAGTAGCCACCATAATATCAAATAAAATAGACTTCCAATTGAAGTTAATAAAAAAGACAGAGAAGGGCACTACATACTCATTAAAGGAAATATACACCAAGAAGTCATCTCAATATTGAACATCTATGCCCCAAATACAAAGGCACCTACTTTCGTAAAGGAAACACCTCTAAAACTTAAAGCGCACGTTGATCACAACACATTAGTAGTGGGAGACTTCAACACCCCACTCACAACAAAGGACAGATCATCAAGACAGAAGACAAACAGAGAAATATTGAGTCTAACAGAGATCATGAACCAAATGGACCTAACAGATATCTACAGAACGTTTCACCCAAACACAAAAGAATACACCTTCTTCTCAGCACCTCACGGAACCTTCTCCAAAATCGACCATATAGTTGGACACAAAGATAGCCTCAACAGATACAAGAAAATTGAAATAACCCCTTGTATCTTATCAGACCACGATGGAATAAAACTGGACTTCAATAGCAAAAGAATCAACAGAAAGTCTACACTCACATGGAAATTGAACAACTCTTTACTAGAGGACCACTGGGTCAGGGAAGAAATAAAGAAGGAAATCAAAGACTTCTTAAAATCCAACGAAAATGAAGACACAACATACCCAAACCTATGGGACACAATGAAAGCTGTGATATGAGGAAAGTTCATAGCACTAAGTGCCTTCAAAAAGAAAATTGTGACAGCTCATATTAGCGAATTAACAGATAAACTGGGTGAATTGGAAAAAAAAAAAAAAAAAAGAAGCTAACACTCCCAAGAGGAGCAGAAGGCAGGAGATCATCAAACGTAGGGCTGAAATCAACAACTTAGAAACAAAAAGAACTATACAAAGAATCAATGAAACCAAGAGTTGGTTCTTCGAGAAAATCAACAAAATAGACAGACCCTTAGCCAAATTAACTAAAAGACAGAGGGAGAAAACACAAATCAACAAAATCAGAAATGAAAAGGGAGAAATAACAACAGACATTGAGGAAATCCAGAGAATATTTGGATCCTACTTTAAAAATCTATACTCCACCAAATTTGAAAACTTAAGTAAAATGGACAATTTTCTTGATAGATTCCACCTACCGAAGCTAAATCAAGATCAGATAAACAGATTAAACAGCCCTATAACCCCTAAGGAAATAGAAACAGTCATTAAAAATCTCCCAACCCAAAAAAGCCCAGGGCCAGATGGCTTTAGCACGGAATTCTACCGGACCTTCAAAGAGGAGCTAACACCAATACTTTTCAAACTCTTTCACAAAATAGAATCTGAAAGAAAATTGCCAAACTCATTCTACGAGGCCACAATCACCCTGATTCCTGAACCACACAAAGACCCAACAAAGAAAGAGAACTTCAGACCAATCTCCCTCATGAACATAGATGCAAAAATACTTAATAAAATACTAGCAAACCGAATTCAAGAACACATCAAAAGTATCATACAACATGATCAAGTAGGCTTCATCCCAGGGATGCAGGGATGGTTCAACATACGAAAATCTATCAACGTCATTCACCATATAAACAAGATGAAAGAAAAAAACCACATGATAATCTCGCTAGATGCAGAAAAAGCATTTGACAAAATCCAACACCCCTTCATGCTAAAAGTTCTGGAGAGAACGGGCATACAAGGGCCGTACCTAGAAATAATAAAGGCAATATACAGCAGGCCAGTGGCCAACATCAAAATAAATGGAGAGAAACTTGAAGCATTTCCTCTAAACTCAGGGACAAGACAAGGATGTCCACTTTCACCATATCTCTTCAATATAGTACTTGAAGTTCTTGCTAGAGCAATAAGACAACTAAAGGACATCAAGGGGATAAACATCGGAAATGAAGAAGTCAAATTATCCCTATTTGCAGATGATATGATAGTATACATAAGCGACCCCAAAAATTCCACCAGAGAACTCACTCTTACAGCTGATAAACACCTTCAGCAAAGTGGCTGGATACAAACTTAATTAAAAAAAATCAGAAGCCCTACTTTATACAAGAAACAAATGGGCTGAGAAAGAAATAAGGGAAACAACCCCCTTCACAGTAGCCACAAACAACATAAAATACCTGGGGATAACTCTAACCAAGCAAGTAAAGGACCTATACAACAAGAACTTCAAGCCCTTGAAGAAAGAAATGGAAGAGGCATTTAGAAGATGGAAAGATCTCCCATGCTCATGGGTAGGTAGGATGAACATAATAAAAATGGCCATCCTACCAAAAGCAATATATAGATTCAATGCAATTCCTATCAAAATACCAACACAATTTTTTATAGACCTGGAAAAAGCTATACTCAACTTTATATGGAACAACAAAAAGCCCAGAATAGCTAAATCAATCCTGTACAATAAAAAAAACATCTGGAGGTATTACCATCCCAGATTTCAAGCTGTACTACAGAGCAATAATTGTAAAAACAGCATGGTATTGGTATAGAAACAGACCAGTAGATCAATGGAATCGAACTGAAGATCCAGAAATAGACCCACACACTTATGGCCACCTAATTTTTGACAAAGAAGCCAAAACAGCACAATGGAAGAAGGACAGCATCTTCAACAAATGGTGCTGGTCCAACTGGATGTCCATTTGTAAAAGAATGAAATTAGACCCATACTTATCACCTTGTACAAAACTTAAGTCCAAGTGGATCAAAGACCTTAACTTAAGCCCGGTCACACTAAATCTACAACAAGAAAATGGGAGAAACCCTCGAACTAATTGGCACAGGCGACAACTTCCTGAACAGAACACCAACAGCTCAGGACTTGAGATTAACAATCAATAAATGGGACCTCATGAAACTGAAAATCTTCTGTAAGGCAAAGGACACTGTCATTCGAACAAAACGGCAGCCTACAGACTGGGAGAAAATCTTCACCAACCCCACATCTGACAGAGGGCTAATATCCAAAATCTACAAAGAACTCAAGAAATTAAATGCCAATAAACAAAATAATCCAATCAAAAAATGGGGGACAGAGCTAAATAGAGAATTCACAAAGGAGGAATCCCTAATGGCTGAGAGAGATAGTTGAAGAAATGCTCAACATCCTTAACCATCAGAGAAATGCAACTCAAGACGACTCTGAGATTCCATCTCACACCTGTCAGAATGGCTAGGATCAAAAAACTCAAATGACAGCACATGCTGGTGAGGGTGTGGAGAAAGGGGTACCCTACTCCATTGCTGGTGGGAATGCAGGCTTGTGCAACCACTATGGAAGTCAGTCTGGCGATATCACAGAAAACTTGGAATAACTCGGCCTCAGTACCCAGCCACACCACTTCTGGGTATACACCCAAATGCCTCTTCATGGAATCATAAGGAAGTCTTCTCATCTATGTTCATAGCAGCCTTATTTGTAATAGCTAGAAACTGGAAACAACCCAGATGTCCCTCAACCGAAGAATGGGTTAAAAAACTACATCTACACAATGGAATATTATTCAGCTATCAGGAACAAAGACATTATACAATTTGCAGCCAAATGGATGGAACTAGAAAAGCTCATCCTGAGTGAACTAACCCAGACTCAGAAGGACACATATGGCATCTATTCACTTATAGTAGGATTTTAGCTATATAGTAGAAGGTATCAATACTACAACTAACACACCAAAGGGAACTTGGTCATAGACTTCTTATTTTTAATTTTTATTTTTTATTTATTTTTTATATATTAGTTATATTATTTTCTATTTTTTAGTCTTTTTTATCTATTGTACGCTTATTGATTTGTTTGTTTAGTAGTTCTCTCTCCCAGGCAATGAGACACTTTTCACTGATGGTACTGCTTCGTAAATCCCCAATGAATGAAGAGGCTCTTGGCCCTCATACGACCTCTCAACTGAGATGAGGGACTGTTATATAAGGACAACCCACCCCAGAGAAATGGGATGGAAGGGTTAGGAGGTAAAGAAAAAAAATGAAATGTGATGTTTCGGCCTTTTACTACTAACTGTCATAAACTGTTTAGGATAATTAAGAAATGCAAACTAATGGTTATGTAAGCCGGTCATTCTGTTAGGTACTATGACAGCCTATTATATTTACTTGCTAAGCTAATCAGAAATAAACCTGCTAAGAGACAAGCAAGATCTGCTTACCCTAATATAAGAGATAGATGGGGCCTCTTCAAAAACCTCAAGAGATCTGCAGAATATGGCATTCACAGATGTTTTTGTAACTTTAGATTTTTTTATATCAAGACATATCAACTCCTGACAGCACCCCCTATTCTCCTCCAAGTAGAAGATGAGCATCGAAGAATCTCCAGTGGGAGATGATTGAATTAGTCGCAAGCCTATCTCTTGGTAGGAAAAGCCCCTTGCTCCAACTGTAGACAGAATGCTGTCCAAAAAGGACAAAACCTGGAAGCAGGTAAGTCGACAGCCTAGCTCTGCCAAGACAGGGTAGGTAAGTCCTTCATAACCCCTGCCCTACAATCAGTGTCTGTCAGACATTGATTGTAGGGCAGGGGTTATGAAGGACTGCAGAGCAATGCTGTAATGTATGGAGAGAAAATGGGAACTGTCCAGGCAGCCACTGGTATGTCATTTCTTAGTTTGGGAAGCTGCAGACCCCGTACTTCCTATAAAATCAGATATATTTATCCCTCTCAGGTCTCTGAGGTGACTTTATAACAGATAGATAGAGTCTCATAATTAAATTTTGAGATGTTTAGGAGTCAAGAGAGTGTTATCGATCTAAGAAGATACTTTTAAAATTGTGTTGCAATTAGTATGAATGTTGAGTCAGATATAGACCTTTAAACTCATGGAGATGGTTAGATAGTAGAATGTTAAAGTCAGGTGCCAAATACATATGGACTGGTCATTTGGAATATACGTTAAGCCATATAACCCTCATAACTGTGGCCTAATTACCTCTGTTGTACTCTATTGTATTTGTTATTATAAGAGAAAGAGCCATTTGTTGGACTGAAAGGGGAAACTGTAGGGGGAAATAAGATATATCTTAAACTTAAAAGAAAAAAAAAGGGAAGAGGATGGGGGGTTGAGGGTGGGAGGGTGGAACTGGAGGGGGAATAGGGAGGGGACTGCAATTGAGATGTAACTTGAAGAAATAAAAAATAAAGGAAAACAAACAAAAAAAGAATATAGAATGTAGAAGCATTGAAATATCACATATACTAGCTAGTTACTGTAAATATTTGTGGATTCTTTACTGGGAAGACTTTACATGTTTTTATTTCTTAAATTTTGCTATTCAAATGCTTCATTGGTTCAATGACACTTCTTAACTGTAATTAAACTATATCCCAAATCCTACTGTACCTAAAAATTGAACTATTCATGCTGTAAATTGAATTTCTCAAAATGAATCTTTTATAAATAATGCACATTAACATAAAAACTGTCTAAATGAAATGAAAAAAAAATCTTAAGAAACCATCCTGGAATGCCAAGTTCTACAGATCTCTTGAGGTTTTTGAAGACCACCTCTCTATCTCCATATATTTGGATAAACAAATGTTGCTTGTCTCTTAGCAGCTTGTCCCTGAGTTTAGATGAAATGCTTTAAGTTTCTCTCCATTTAATTTGATGTTGGGTACTGGCTTGCTGTGTATCACCTTTATTATTCCTAGGTATGGTCCTTGTATGCCAGCTCTCTCCAGGACTTTTAGGATGAAAGGGTGTTGAATTTTGTCAAATGCTTTTTCAGCATCTATTGAGATGATCATGTGGTTTTTTATTTCAGCTTGTTCTTCAACAAATGGTGCTGGTCTAACTGGATGTCGACATGTAAAAGAGTGAAATTAGTCCCATACTTATCACCTTGCACAAAACTTAAATCCAAGTGGATCAAAGATCTTAACATAAAACTGGACACACTAAGTCTACTAGAAGAGAAAGTGGGGAAAAGCCTCAAACTCATCGGCACAGGTAACCACTTCCTGAACAGAACACCAATATCTCAGGCTCTAAGACCAACAATCAATAAATGGACCTCATGAAACTGAAAAGCTTTTGTAAGGCAGAGGACACTGTCATTCGAACAAAATGGCAACCTATAGATTGGGAAAAGTTCTTTACTAACCCCACATCAGACAGAGCACTAATATCCATAATTTACAAAGAACTCAAGAAATTAAACACCCAGAAACCAAATAATCCAATCAAAAAATGGGGAACAGCTAAACCAAGAATTCACAAAAGAAGAATCTCTAATGGCCAAGAGACACTTGAAGAAATTATTAACATCCTTAATCATCAGAGAAATGCAACTCAAGACAACTCTGAGATTCCATCTCAAACTTTTCAGAATGGCTAAGATCAAAAACTTAAATGACAGCACATGCTGGTGAGGTTGTAAAGAAAGGGGAACACTCCTCCATTGCTGGTGGGAGTGCAAACTTGTACATCCACTGTGGAAATCAGTCTGGTGATATCTTAGAAAACTTGATATAGCCCTACCTCAAGACTCAGACATACCACTACTGGGTATACATCCAAATGATTCCTTACCAAACCAGAAGGATGTTTCCTCATCTATGTTCATAGCAGCTTTATTTGTAATAGCTAGAAACTTGAAACAACCCAGATGTCCCTCAATGGATGAATGAATAAAAAGTTGTGGTACATTTACACAATGGAATACTATTCAGCCATCAGAAACAAGGAAATCATGCAATTTGCAGCCAAATGGATGGAACTAGAAAAGCTCATCCTGAGTGAGCTAACCCAGACTCAGAAAGATGCACATGGCATCTATTCACTTATAACTGAATTTTAGCCATATAGTACAGGATAACTATCCTATAACCAACAGATGGAAAGGAACAGGAGCATAGACTTTGTTACTTGTTAATAGGATACTTTGCCCTATAGTGGAGCTGCCATGTAGGCCCCCAGTCCAAGAGGAAGCTCTTAGCTCTCATATGACTGCTGAACTGAAGGGGGCTGATATGTAGGGCACCCCACACTGGAGGAGTAGGATAGGTGGGAGAAGGGAGAGAGGGTGGGCCTAGGAGGGGGCGACTGTGATGGACATGTAAATTGGAGTAATAAACATAAAAAAGAAACCAAGATGGAATCCTAGAATCAAATGAAAAGGAAAACACAAAATACATAAATCTATGGGACACAAGTAAACAATCCTAAGAGACAAATTTACAGCTACATTTGCTTCTATTAAAAAATGAGGTCTTAATTAACTTTGGAAAAACAAGAACAAGTCAAAGTCCTAACTAGTACATCAAAAGAAATAAGATCAGGCCAGAAATGAATGAAATGGAAATGAAAACAATATCAAATCCCAAGAATCAATGAAACTGGGTGGAGCTCCATTGGCAGAGTGCTTGCCTAGAACACATACAACCTGGCATTGATCCTCAGCATAGTATAACCAATGTGTGGTGGCATAGGCCTATAATCCCAGCATTTGGAAGATGGAGGCAGAATTACCAGAATTTGAAGGACATCCTCAGATCTCTAGGAAGTTTGAGGCCTATCTAGACTGGAGACTTTTCCCAAATGAAATAAAACAAACAAATTAAAAACATCAATACAAAACACATGCATGCAAAACAAAGCAAAAGCAATCCTAGGAAAAAAAATCCAGAATTTGTGAAAAAAGAGCTAGTTGGTTCTTTGAAAAGATACTCTTATCCTAATCATTAAAATAAGAGAAAGAAATAAAAGGGATTCAAATAGGAAAGGAAGAAGTAAAAATATCCTTTTTTGCTTCTCTCATGATTCCATACATAAGAGAACCTTAAAACTCACCCAGAAAACTGTTAGCTCTGATAAACATTTTGGGTAAAGTAACAGGACATATCAGTAACATAAAAAAGAAAAAGGTGAAGAAAAAAATTGGGAAAGCATCTCCATTCAATAGTTGCATTCTCGGTTTCTGGGAGATAAGGATGTATATTGTGAAAAGACTTATTCTGGACATGGCATGACCTTTGTACTTGTGAACTTACTGCAACACATAACCTACATAAAACTGGTCTTACACATTCATGTTGTTACTGAGTTGCCTTTTTCCATTGTCCTTTCCCTAGACCTTTTGTTCCCTCTGTTGCTAAGAGCTCACTAAACTCAGGTTACTTCAGTAAGCTTGGATGTACTCTTCCAACATCTGTGACTCTAGAACTTTCTCATCTTATGTCATGGTGTCCAATCTGGCTGCTTTCTTTAACAATACTTACAAGGCTATTTCCAGTTTGCAGATTCAAAGCAATCACAATGAAATTTCTAAAACCACTCTTCACATAAATTTAAACAAAAAGATAAAATTCATATAGAATCACAACAGATTCTGGAGAGCCAAACTAACCCTCAGCAAAAAGAATAATGCTGAAGGTAGCAAAATGCCTGATTTCAAGTTATCTTGCATAGCTCTAGTAACAAAATCATCCTGGTACTGGCACATAAATGGACACAGATCAAAGGAATAGAATATAGGACCCAGATATAAACCCATGCCAATAGAACCACCTGTTTTTGGTAAAGATGTCCAAAAATATACGTTGGAGAAAACACAGCCCATTCAAGAAATGGTTCTGGGAAACCAGGTAAGCATATGCTAATGAAGCTAGATCCCTAGTTCTAACCCTGTACAAATATCAACTCCAAATGTATCAAAGACTTTAAAAATCCTAAATTCTAAGCCTAATGGATAAAAAGTAGGGCAAACAAATTAGGATCTAGGCACAGACAAATTCTTCCTAAGAAGGATTGATTGTTTAGGAAGTAACACCAACAATTGACCCCTGAGACCTCATGAAATTGGAAAACTTTTGCACCGCAAAGGAAACACTTCAGTACTTAAAAGGAATGCCTACAGAATTAGAAAATCTTTGCTAAGTATACTTTTGTAATGGTTTATATTGATTGTCAACCAGACAGGGTGTAATCACCTTGGAGAAAAATCTCTGGACATGACTATGAAGGATTGTCTAGATTAGGTTAATTGGTGTGGGAAGACATACTTTAATAGTGAGTAGTATCATTTCCTGGGCTGGTGTCCTAGATTGTATACAAAGGAGAAAGCGAGCTGAGAACCAATGTTCAGCACTATTTGTCTCCTGACTTCTGATGCAATGTGACCAGCTGCCTTAATCTCCTGACTCAGTGACTTTCCTGACATGGATTGCAGCCTAAAACTGTGAGCCAAAGGGTATTCTTGTTAATCACAGGAACAGGAAAAGTAACTGCTACAGCATTTGGCAGAAATTTAATAGAGAGTGCAGTAGATCTCATCCTTCCTAATGCTGCAATCCTTTAATATAGTTCGTCATGTTGTGGTGACCCCCAACCATACAATTATTTTCATTGTTACTTCAAAACTGTAACTTTGCTAGTGTTATGAATAGTAATGTAAATATCTGTGTTTTCCCATGGTCTTCGGTGATCCCTGTGAAAGGGTTGTTTGGCCCTCAAACAGGTTGAGAACTTCTGATATATAGTATACAAGGAACTAAAAAACCAAAACCTGAAGAAAATTTTAACAAATTGATCAATTAAGGGATTAAGTAAGTGAACCAAAAAAAAAAAAAATCTCAAATGACAGAGACCAAATGGCAAGAAAAATCTCTATGAGATGTGTCCAGGTGAGTTTTGACTGTTTAATGACCCAAACAAGGTTTAATCTTTTGTCTCTATAGCAAGTAGATGTATAGCATATACATTTAAAAAAATATTGCATGGAGAGGGATTCAGATCAAACTCTTTGGAGTAGGTGTCAATAAAAGCACAAAGACATTTGGTAATGTCATATTTGAATAAAAATTGTCTTATTTGGGGAGGGAGAGTTGTTCTAGAGACTTAATTTTAGGCATGGTGAGACTTACAGATGGCAGAAGAGCTATCTTTGACTTTGATCACAAGTCTGAAAGAGACTGCATAATATTTGGGGTACTCATGGAGGTATCACAAAATTTGTTCTGTTCTTGGCCCCAAATGGGAGGATTTGGAGCACAAGAAATGGCTCCTGGGTGCTATACCCATGAGAGGATGGGTGTCTTTCTGTCCTTTCTGTGACAGGCTAACTCCAAGTCTCTGCATTCTCCGTCCTCTTCTCTCCCTGTGGCTGTCTTTGCTTTTTTAAAGAAGTGTCTCAGTATGTAGCTAACCTTAAACTGGAAATCTTCCACTCTACCCGGCCTCACAGTTTTATTCAGTTAATGAAAAAGAAAAAGAAAACCTACAGAAAAACACGAATGCTGCAAAGAACATTTGAGGAATCCAAACTCATGTCATTATTTCGGGGCGGGGGAGCACTAATTTGCATTCTATTCTGGCTAATGTTTTATTCTGCAATACACTGAAGCTTCGTGAGCTGACTGCAAGCCAAAGCAAATCAGTAGTATCTGGAAGCTAACTTTTAATTTTATGAGACTTACATCTTCTGACTCAAATTAGTTGTCTATAGTTACTGAAAATTAAAAGCATTGAGTCAGTCTGCTGGCTGTCAGTGAAGCTTAGAAGAAAATGTGCTGCCGTCATACTTCACAAGTCATACAATCGTCACGTCCCCTGATTTTCAACTTCTGGGTGTTTTCCTCAGAGGCAATCTTCTCTGTAAGCCTAGACAACTCCTAAAGAGTGATCTGATCTTGATCACAAAACATCTGGTCTCAATGTATTTTATAATAATATATTTAATTGAACTTATTGCTTAGTTAATATTTTTTCATAATTCTTAGAAGTTGTAGAAGTGATAAAATTGATGACATTTGCTCCACACCTTCCCTAAATCATAGCACTATGAGGCTGAGCCTGAGGATCTGGGGTTTATGATCAGCCAGGGTTACCTAGTAAGACTTTGTCCCAGAAACAAACATAAAGAAGATTATATATCACTGTTCATTCCGAGAGGACTTGCTGTGTCTCGTGTGGGATGAATTGAGGCAGGTATTTTGTTGGTTTTGATTTCTTGAAGATAGGAAAATCTAGGCACCTGGTTCTCAGAGCCATAAGCTCAAACAGCACCCACCACAGGTGGTTTCTTGCCATTGTACTTCAAAAATGCCGAACCTTCCCAGTGCTTCTATGTTATAGATATACTGGTTCCCAGGTCTGGTTAGACTGGGAAACCCATGTGACATGTGGTACGTGTGAGTATAAATTGTATGTGGTTATGTGGTTTGGTTGGATCTTTTTGTTGTTTTGTTTTCCTGTTTTTTAAAGATTTATTTTTATTTTATATGCATGAACTTTTTACCTGCATGTATGTCTGTGCACCACATGTGTGCTGTGCCCATGGAGGCTAGAGAGGGCACTGGATGTCCTGGAATTGGAGTTACAGATGATTGTGAGTCATCATGCAGATTCTGGGAATCAAATCTGCATCCTCTGCTGAACCATCTCTCCAGCACCTGTTATTTTTAATGTTTTACAATTTATGATTTTTAGTGTATATAATTGTACAAAATGATGAGTTAAATTGTGATATTTTTACATGCATAAAATATATATTGATCATATTTATTTCCTTATTAACCTACTTCATCATAACTTCTCCCCCTGTTCCTTTCCTTTGATCAATAGTCTTTAAAAAAAACAAGATATACAAGAAAAAATATGGTATTTGTCTTTCTGTGTTTGGTTTATTTCTCTTAGCATGATGACCTCACATTCCATTTTCATGAAAGTGATTTAATTTCTTTCTTTAGAGCTGAATGATAGTCCAGTGTGTGTGTGTGTGTGTGTGTGTGTGTGTGTGTGTGTGTGTGTATGGCAGAGTTTCTTTGTCCATTCAACCTTTGGCTTCTTGTTTTTTTATAACTACAGAGTAGGACATTCCACCTAAGGTAAAGTCTCCTGTTTGGTCCTAATGTGAGAAAAGATTCAGGTCTATGGAGTAAAGTTAAGAAATAATAAGCAGAGCTAAAATTGATCTATAGTCATAATGTAGTTTACATGTGATATCAGTGACCAACAAACACCATAAAGAACTGAGATTTCCCTCAAAGTACATGAATGTTACTATCATTTCTTCATTTTTATTTTATGTGTATGGGTAAGTTTTGTCTGCATGGATGTTGGTGCATCACATGTGTGCAGTGCCCAAGGAGGACATAAGAAGTCAGAAGAGAGTGTTAGATTCACTGGAACTGTAGTTACAGACAGTTGTGAACAACCATGGGGATGCTGAGACTTGAACCTGAGTCCTCTGCAATAGCAGCCAGTGCTCTTAACCACTGAGTAATCTCTCCAGCCCCATTAACCATTTCTATTTTTACTACTTCTAGCTAATGGTGTATTGAAGTTCTATTTAGGTAAGAAGACAAAAATAGTGAAATATAGGACATCTAAAAAGTAAAGAAGAAAAACTATGGATCATATGATTCTGCATGTGGAAAATTTGAAGGAATATACTAAAAATGATTGGAACTAATAAATGAAGTAAGGGGATTAAATTGAGCAATGTTAGAAGGTACAAGATTAATATACAGAAGTAAATCATATTTCCAGTTCTGGGATCCATATATAAGAGAGGGAGGAAGAATAGAGAGACCTGGAGAGGTCAAGATCAACACATGAAGATCAACAGAACCAACTAACCTAGGCTCTTAGAGGCTTACAGCAAGTGAAACACTAACCCAAATAAGAAGAAAAAAGCTTAGACTTGACCTAGACCCCCCTATACAAATATAGAGGACAGGCAACTTGGTCCTTATACAGATCACTTAACAAGTAGTGGTGGGGCAGTCTCAGTCATGGACTTTGTTACCTGTTAGTGGGACACTTTACCATAGTGGAGCTGCCATGTCGGGCCCCAGAGCAAGAGGAAGCTCTTAGCCCTCATGTGACTGATGAACTGAGATGGGCTGTTTTGTGGGCCCCCCCACACTGGAGGAGTAGGATAGGTTGAAGAGGGGGTAGAGGGTGGGATCAGGAGGGGAAGAGGTAGGGGGGCTGTGATCGATATGTAACTTGAATTAATAAATCAACAAAACAAAAAAGAAAATCAAATATTAAAATAATTCAACAACATCAAAAATATGGAAGTATTTAGGAGTAAATTTATCAAAAGAAATACAAAACCAGAAAAAGAGCAGTAAAAGATGGCAGAATTTAAAAACAAGCACCAATTACGTGAGAAGCAATCATACAAGGTGGGTGACTGTGAGAATGTACTGAAGTTTTGGTTGCCAATAATCTTAAAAAAAAATTTCTGTAAGTCTGAGTCTCTGAGAAATGCCAGAGACTGAAGTATCTATGATACCTCAACAACATGGTTGTAAAAACAAGACTTGAACAAGAAACAACACCAATAGACATGTTAACATGGAAGAGAGAACTCTCACAGGACCTCAGTCCTGGACAAAAAACTACAGGCAATTAAGAAAAGCAGAATAAGAGAAATAATATTCCCTAGGGATGAAGCTCCCCAATTGGTTATCCAGAAATCACTAGTCAGCCCTGAAATCATATACACACAAATAACTCTAAATAGACTCAGCAAGTTGTAGTTATATATTTATGCATTTATATTTAGGTAACAACAACAATGAGAAAAGAGCTCATAAATTCAACAGGAAGCAAATAGGGGTATGGAGGTATTGGAGAGAGAAAAGGGAAGGGGGAAATTGATGGGTGATGTTATGCATTCTAAATATTAATTAACCTGCTTCCAGAGCCTGCTTGCTGTACACCAAATAAAGCTATGCTACCTTTCTTGTTACCTTGCTTGTCTCTGATTGGTTAAATAAATGCTGAGGCCTGAGATTGGGCAACGACAGAGGTAGGTGAGACTAAGGTGCATGGGCTTTGGAAGTAGAGAGGTTCATGGGAAGAAGAATCCTCCTGAAGAAGAAGAGAAGAAGCCAGGAGCAGGAAGAAGGAGACACAAGATGGGGTAGATCGAAGAAGATCATTCCACTTGGCCTGGATCATCAGCATAGTGTGGAGAATAGCAGTCTGAGGGGACGTATTATATATGGGGTAATATTTGGGGAACAGAATTATAAGCTGGCTTAGATGGGCTAAGATTACATGATCCAGGCCAAGGTTTGTTAAAACCAATCAGGTGTCTGCATGCTCATTTATAAGGATTAACACTGCCAAACCAATTAAGTACAATATAAATACAGATAAATAATTTAATTAGCCATTTTCTACAGGAAATGTTATATTTTAATTTAACAGATCTTATAGCTATGTGTTGGTAAACATCAATCTCTTTTGATATAATAATGTGGGGAGGTTAATGCGTTAAACTTTAAGGGGAATAGAATAAGTGTTGGAAAGATGAAAAAAATCTAGGAAACATGGTAAGTGGAACAGAGGAAGAGAAGTTTCCTCCATGAGGGTGGAGAGGCTGGGCAGTAGAGGGCAGGGAATGAGGAGAGAGAAAGAATGAGAGATTTAGAAAACAACCAGGACAGACCTTAGCACTGTGCCTAAGAGCAGCCTTAAGTAGACAGGACTTGGAATCTCATTGGTGAATCAAATGGTCTCTTCCAGGCCAGTATTTGGTTAAGGTTCAGTGACTGGGCACTGCTGTTTTATAAAAAAAAAATTAAAATATCCCAGTCGTTCAATTTTACCAATGAAGACACTGGAGCCAGATACTGGATGAAAACCTGCTAGCTCATACAGGCAGAGAAAGCACTCAGCTGATCTTCCTACTCCACCAATGTCCCAGAAGGAAAAAGCCTACCTACTCATCTCATGTACCAGAAGGAAAAAGCTTGCTAACTCAGCCAGGTGACTTTCTTATTCAGCTGAAAGCCCAGGAAGAAGAAGCCAAGAAGGAGAAAACCTCAAAAGAGAAAATCCAAAGGAAGAAGCCCTGAAGGAAGAAAACCTCCTGAAGAAGAAAACCTTCCAACACTTTCTCCATGCTGTCTTAAATACCCTCCAGCTCAATGTCTCTCCTTTCTGTTTAATCCCTGTCATCTGGTTTTCTTGCTCCACCTCTTGACCTAGGGTTGATTTTATTTAATCCTGTGTACAGAAAGCTCTTGGGGTGGGGCCAAGATGGCGGCGAACTGCACAGACACATTTTGAATGTGGGAGAGAAGAGCCATAGAAAACACAGAGTTGTTGGACACTGTGCAAAAACCGGAGGGTCTGGCCCCTGTGGGAACACTCACAGCTCCCAAGGGACTGTTAAAAGTCCCAGGGCAAGGCTCTCCCCCCATCTCTCGCAGACACGGAAGCCACTAAATCCGGGATTCGGGAACTCCCATTTGGAGAGGCGCCTGGTAAGATCGACCCCAACTCACAGCAGGCAGAATCAAAGGCCACATGGCGATTGCCCAATAGCCTACTGGGCTTCCCACACCTCAGGAGGACCTTATAACTACTTAGGAAATTTTGCAGAATAGTTGAAGTCTTAACAAGGAAGAAACAGGGCGCTCGGCGGGTGATCCGCAGCTGCTCCAGCTGGAGCAGGAGGCCGGCGGGCAGAGCAGTCGGGGTGGGAAGCGGGCGCAGGCGGGCGGGGCTGATGCCCGGTGCACCCACGGCAAAGCAGCTAGGGAGTGAGGCCGGCTCAGGCGGCGGGAGGGGCCGAAGCTCCGCCCACCCATGGCAAAGCAGCTAGGGAAGGAGGCCGGCTCAGTCGGCGGGAGGGGCCGAAGCCCCATGCACCCACGGCAAAGCAGCTAGGGAAGGAGGACGGCTCAAGCAGTGGGAGGGGCCGAAGCTCCGCCCACCCACGTTGGAGCAGATAGGGAGGGAAGCGGCCAGGCCTGTGGCTGAGAAGCCTAGTGGGCAACCAGAAACCAGGGAACCATAGCTGTATTCTGGTAAACCCAGACATATTAGGTGTGAAGCCGGGCCCTGTCAGCCTCCGTGACGACAAACAAAGCCCACAAAATCTGTGCCTGGGCAAACAGGTCCATTCCATCAGAACCATTACAGGCTGATCACTCAGTGTGCAACATAGAGAAGTCTGAACTGGGAGCAGTGAAACAATCCCGGTCCATTACTCACTACCTGGGAATAGGCTGCACGAGCTCACAGCGATTCAGGCTATTAAAACCACAGTGACCCTGAGATCCCCCTGTAAGCAACGACAGATAGCCAAGCAATTCGACTCCTTCACCAAAGCATCCCCTGTGGATCCAAGCACAGAAAACGATAAGAACAGACAGCTAAACACACCCACATGGCCAAAGGTCCAAGAAAAAATAGAAATCAAGGAACTATGACTCCAACAAAGCAGAATTATCCTAGCTCATCCAATTCGGATGACCTCACACCAAGAGTAACACATGAAAACGATGACAATTCTGCATTATGGAAAGTGATAGAGTCCCTTCAAGAAGAACTTAAATCTATGAAGGAATTCAAAGAAGCCACAATTTTACAAGCTAAAACAATGGAAAACACCATTAAAGAACTCCAAGCCAAGGTGACAGAGCTTGAACAGGAAAAGGACAAAGCAATGAAAGATTTTCAGACAAAAACAAGCAAGCTGGAGAAGGAAATGTACAAAACGAACAAAACCATACAAGACATGAAAATAGAAATAGAAACAATAAAGAAAACACAGTCAGAGTTAAAAGAGGAAGTGGAGAACCAAGGGAAGAGAACAGGAACTACGGATGTGAGTATCAACAATAGGATGCAAGAGATGGAAGACAGGATCTCAGGCATGGAAGATTCGATGGAAGAAATCAGTACAACATCCAAAGAAAATGAGAAGGCTAAAAAATCTCTC
>CAJQZJ010000953.1:4262205-4291310 GCA_907164525.1 Lophiomys imhausi
AGAGAGAGAGAGAGAGAGAGAGAGAGAGAGAGATCCAGAAGGTGGAGAAAGCCAGGAAGAGATTGCCTAAGGCTTTGGAGGTAAACATATTTGCCAGGGAGGCAAATAGCATGAGGAGTTCAAGTGAACAGTCTGAAAGGTAGATGAAAAACTGGGAAAAGTGAATGAGGTCACCTTTGGAAAGTAGTTCTCCTCAAGGGAACTTGGTTTTACTTCAGTGTCTTTAATAGTAATCTTGTCCCAATAAGGATGTTATACCCAAATTGTTCTTTAATATATTTTTTTGTGAAAAGCAGAAACATGAATAGCAGTGTTTTAAATAATAAAGATTCTTCTCAGGTTTAATAAAAACAAAGAAATGTATGTTGTATCAATATATATATGTATAAACATATATATATATATATACACATATAAAAATGAATGTCTTTGTAACCTGAAACTTAAGTTTAAATGGGAAAAACAAAATGACTTCCAAAAAAGGGAACATTTAGTGAAAGAAATAACATTGATTCATGGTATTCCAAATCTCTTTGATGTTTAGTTTAATAGAAAAGAGCTAGATTATTTTATCTGCTTTTGCATCACTCTAATGTTATGCTTAAAAGACAGAAGTATTTTAGTAGCCTTTTTAGGAAACTGCGGGTATTCGGTAGCTGGTCTGGTCTCAGAGTCTCCTTGGAAGTTTAGCTTGTCTGAGCTGCCTTTGCAGCTCTTCTGAAAGGGACTCTCAGCTTTTATTGCCTAGATGGCAAGGAGGGGCCTAGTGAATCTAGTCAGTATCAAGGACTTCCTGAAGATATTTTGAGTTGCTTACTTCCAGCTTTAAGAGCTTCCCTGCAGGATGAAATGTTTCCATTGTTGTGGGGTAGCCACCAGAGAAGGCTGCTGGGGCATGGGTTTGAGCCAATAGGAAGTCTTTATTAGCCAGCTAGAGGCTACACTGAATGTTCAGGATTCCAGTGTAGGCCAAAGCCTTTCTCAGGAAGAGCTTTTAAGCATGCGCATGACACACACACAGACACACATGTTCTGGGTTGACATACTGCAGTTAACAAGAACAGCTAGCCAGAAGTGGAACTATAAAAGCCAAAAAGCAAGGTTAGTACATTTAGAGACTTTCCCAGGATTATGGGCTTTGATGTGTTAGGTCTTTGTTTTTGTTTTGGTAGGTAGTGCTATCTACATACTGAGTTTTACAGCATGAATGGTACTTCCATAGTGGAGTCAGTTGTGCTAAGGTCTGGGGCCCTTTTACACAATCTCAGAGAAAACTGTTACACAAGACCAGGCTGACCTGGAACTCATGGAGATCCTCCTGTCTCTACATCTAGGTGGTGCTTAAAGGTGTGTGGCCACCACACCGAGCACACACATTTTTATACCTCCTGGGTGGATAAATGTATAGTCAGAAGTCTCAACATCTGAAATAATTTTCATTCTGTTTCTTCAGGATGAACAGTACTGGCAGGACAGAGGAAGATCTGAACAGAAGGCAGGGATAACTGCTATGGTGAAAGAAAGGTGCTGCACTTTGGAGGATGGAGGAAGGAACTGTGAGCCAAATACAACTACAGAAGCCCAGACAGGTAAAGCAACAGATTCTCTCCTAACATCTCTGGGGGGAGACTGGCCCTTCTGACACCTTCATTTCATTGAAGGGCAGTGAAACTGATTTCAGACTTCTGACCTAAAGAACAATATGGCAACCATGTGTGTAGTTTAAAATAATAAACCTTGCACAAATTTGTAATACCAGCCTGAGGAAACTGACCATGGGTGAGATGAAACCTCTGGCATGTCAGCACAGCTTCATGCAGTACAAATGCTGCTGTAGCCAGTGTCCTGCCCACAGTATGGGCTTTCATCACAAAGGCCACTTATCCAAATTCTAATTTGTCTAAGACTATATTACACGAAGTAGGGAAATTGTTATTATTATAAGTATTGACTCTTGAGAACTGAGGCAGGGGCATTATGTCTGTCACAGAACAAAATGAGAAGCACTTCTGATGCCTCTGGGCTACAGTTACCTTGGGGATAGACATTTGTTCCATTAAAAAACTAGTCTTTTCATGAAACACCATTCTTAGTTAAAAGAGTTACTGCCAAGCAAGGCATGGAAGCACACATCTGTAATTCCATCACTCAGAAGGTTGAGATGGGAAGAATAAGAGACACTGTGACCAAGAAAACTTACAAAAGAAAACATTTAACTGGGAGCTTATCTACAGTTTCAGAGCTCAAGCTATCATTATAGCAGGGGAGTGTGGTGGCAGCCAGGCAGGGTGCTGGAGCAGCGGCTGAGAGCTCACCTCCTGATCTGCAGACAGGAGGCAAAGATAGAGAGACAATGGGCTGGGGCATGGGTTTTTTAAAACCTCAAAGCCCACCCCCAGTGACATACCTCCTAATCCTAAATAGTCCACCAACTGGGAACCAAACATTCAAATGTTGAGCCTATGGGAGCCATTCTTATTCAAACCACCACACAATAATATTTTATCTTAAATGGAATCACTAACAAATGTTGGTTACTCAGTTTTGGGATTTTAGCAGACATTTCTCTAAAATTAACAAAATGAAACAGCCACTTCAAAGAAGGTAAGTTAACAGGGTTAGCAAAAAAATTTTTTTTTCAAACCTCTAAGTAAAATTAGAATTTTGGAAAACTTGTATCTGCCACTATTACCACTATTAACTTTATAGGTTTCATGACAAAAATATCTTTCTGATAAAATCTAGTAACAAGTATGATTTTTATTCTATATCATAAAATAGGTCAATATTTGGAAGGTCTAATAACCCCGTGAATTGACATTTTTCAAATATTGATTCATAATGTTATAAAAGCATGCTAGCATTAATAAAAACTGCATTTTAAATAAGGATTAACTAGAGGATACTTTTTAATGCATGAGGATTCAAAATGTTTATTATACAGTCTCATGTTCTACATTGGAACTAGCCACAAAGAAATATAACTTGTCCAATTTTGGAATTTTATGAACCAATACCCACAATTTCCTAAAAGGGCTACTAAAATCCTTCTGTCTTTAAAGCATAACATTACAGCAGAGTGATGCAAAAGCACATAAAAGAATCTAGCTCTTTTCTATTAAACTAAACATCAGAGAGATTTAGATATGAATCTAAAGTTTAGTTTTAAAAATATAGCCTTCTGTGCCTTCTCTTTCCAGGGGCAGCAGTGCAGTACAGTGCCCGTCTCCTCCCTGAGACATGATGGTGAAAATCAGAGTGAACAAATTAGGCTGTATTGGGTGCCTGGTTACTAGGGCTGTCTTCAGCTCTGGCAAAGTAGATATTTTTGCTGCCAATGACCCCTTAATTGACCTCAGCGATATGGTCTACATGTTCTACTACAAGTCTACCCACAGCAAGTTCCATGGGACAGTTAAGGCTGAGGATGGGAAACTTGTGATGGATGGGAAGGACATCTCCATATTTAAGGCTCAAGATCTTGCCAACATCAAGTGAGATGATAGTGGTGTTGAGTATGTTGTGGAGTCTACTGTTGTTTTCACCACCATGGAGAAGGCTGGGGGCCCACTTGAAATGTGGAGCCAAAAGGATCATTATATCTTCCCCTTCTGATGATCCTATGTTTGTGATAGGTGTGAACTATGAGAAGTGTAACAACTCACTGGACATCATCATCAATTCCTCTTACACTATAGTGGTTTTGAATAAGAATGGCTCTCATAGGCTCATATATTTGAATGCTTCGTCATTAGGCAATGACACTACTTGAGAGGAAGTAGGAAGTGTGGGCTTGTTGGAGGAAGTATGTCAATGGGGGTTGGCTTTGGGTTTTCAAAATTTGAAGACAGGCCCAGTGTCTGTCTCTTTTCCTGCTGCCTGCAGATCCTGTTATAGAACTCTCAGCTATCATGCCTTCTTGTGTGCCACCATGCTCTCTGCCATGAGGATAGTGAACTAAAGCTCTGAAACTCTAAGCAAATCTAAATCAAATGGTGTATTTCATCTAAGTTGCCATAGTCATGGTGTCTCTTCACAACAATAGAAAATTGACTAAGACATACACCACTAGCCATGCATGGTGGCACACACCTTTAATCCCAGCACTCAGGAGGCAGAGGCAGGTGGATCTCTGTGAGTTCGAGGCCAGCCTGGTCTATAAAGTGAGTGCAGGATAGCCAAAGCTCTCTTACAAAGAGAAACTCTGTCTTGAGAAACCAAAAAAAAAAAAACCCAAACAAAAAACAAACAAATAAACAAAAAAAACACCACCAGCTGCTTAGCACCCCCCAACCCACCAAGGTCATGCATGACAACTTCATCATTGTGAAAAGACTCATGACATTACTGCTATCCAGAAGACTGTGGATAGCCCCTCTGGGAAGCTGTGGTGTTACGGTTGTGACACTACTTAGAACATTATCCCTGCATTCACTGGTGCTGCCAAGGCTGTGGGCAAGGTCATCCCAAAGCTGAACAGGAAGCTCACTGGAATTGCCTTCTGTGTTCCTACCCACAGTGCATTCATTGTTGATCTGACATGCTGCCTTGAGAAAGCTGCCCACTACAATGAGATCAAGAAAGTGGTGAAGCAGGCATCAGAAGGCCCTGCATTAGTTGGAGTTCTCTAAAAGAACAGAATTGATAGAATGAACACACACACACACACACACACACACACACACACACACACACACACACACACACATATTTATATATGGGATTTATTACAGTGGGTTACAGTCTGTGGTCCAGCTAGTACAACAATGGAAAGTCCAAGAATCTAGTAGCTGTGAAGTTCATGAGTCTGGATTCTCAGCTGGTCTTCAGTCTATGCCACAGTCCTGAAAAAGTAGGCTGTAATGCTCAGTGAAGGAATGGACTTACTAGCAAGGCAAGAGTAAGCAGGCAAAGAGAGAGAGAGAGCTTCCTTCTTCCATGTCCTTTATACAGACTGCCACCAGAAGATGTGGCCTAGATTAAAGGTTGATCTTCCCGCCTCAAAAGATCTGGATTATAAGTGGGTCTTCCCACTTCAAATGATATAACTCCAAAATAAATAAATAAATAAAATCCTCATAGATGTACCCAGCCACTTGGGTTTTAGTTAAATCCAAATGCTGTCAAGTTGACAACCACGAATATTCATAATACGCCCATTAGAGGGCATCCTAAGCTATACTGAGGACTAGGTTGTCTCTTCAACTGTTTTTGTTGGTGTGGGCATTGCTCTCAATGGCAACTTTGTAAAGCTCATTTCCTGGTATGACAATGAATAAACTATAGCAACAGGGGGGTAAATTTCATGGCCTACATAGTCTCCAAGGAATTAGAAGCCCTGGGCCACATAATCCAAGAACAAAAGAGGAAGAGAAAGGCCACAGTGCTGAAGAGTCCCAGCCCTTACTCAGCATTTCCTATTCAAGATCTCCAGGAGAAGGTGAGGGGCTTAGGGAGTCTTTATCTCTTGAATATCATCAATAAAGTTTGCTGCTCTTGCACATATACATATATATTCATAATTTCATACATATGTAAATAATCCACTTTGATCGTACTCTCCCCATTATCCTCTTCCATAGAATCCCTTCCTCCTAACAAAAGGATTTTTTGGAATTACATGGATTTGGATATAATTCTGTCATTTACTAGGTGGATACATCACTTAATCCCTTGGAGGCTTAAATTCCTTATTTGCATGAAAGGCATAATACTTTAGCACATCAGTCATGTCTTAGGCACTGTGACCATAGGAATAAGTAGAACAGGAAAATCCATGTCCTCATGGAGCTGGAGCTTATAGCCACAAAGCTATGAGAGACTCAGATAAGACAATGAATCTCTATCATGTTTTCTTTATTTCTTTTATAAACTTTATATTTCTTTGTTTTATCTTATATTTTGCTTGCATGTATGCCTGTGTAAAATGCCCTTAGATGCCAGAAGAAGGCCCTGGATCCTCTGGAATTGGAGTTACAGATAGTTTTGAGGTGCCATGTGGATGATGGGAACTGAACCTTCATCCTCTGCAAGATTAACAAGTGCTCTTAACCACAGATTACTATCCTCCTGTCCACTAGTAGTAGTCAATAAATTCAGGAGGTGGGATATGGTCTCATACTTCATTCCCAAGCCATAGTTGATTGATGATAGGCCTAGTTTTGTGTGGGTTCAGGAGCTCATAATTTTTGAGGTGGAAAATTCAAATAACATAGCACTGGCTCTGGTGAGGGATCCCCTGCATGACATTATGGTGGATAGTATCATTATAAGTACATGCCACATGCTTAACCAGGAAGCTTGAGAACATGGAGAGTGGCCAGACTTACCAGGCTTACTTCTTTTTACCTCAATTTCCAATGCTTCTCAATATCACCACATTGGGGACAAAGCATCTAAGACATGAATTCTTGGAGAAATATTCAAGCTGTATTCAAACCATAGCATATGAATATAAAATTTGAATTTGACGTAATTTTCATGAAATTACCTTGCCGACAGGTTATACAAAAATAGATAAACTGTGGACAACAGTTTTACAAGCCCTGGATAAGTATTTCACAGTAGATGGGGGAGATCACACCACACTACATTTATTTTCAGACTTAATATTTTATTTGATATTGAGAAAAATGTATGAATCAGATATTTTTACCACTCCCATTTTAGGGCTGAGAAAGTCAAGGCTCAGAGATCTCTATGAAGTAGTGGCTTATAAACTTGGTTGCAAGTTGGAATCACCAGGTTATTTTTTTTAATAACATAGTGCTGCACTCAGAGAAGTTCTGACTTAATTGGTTTAGATCCACAGCCTTCAACACTGAATGGTTTTGTTTACCTTCCCCTAGGGAGCTATTTGGCAATGACAAGAGATATTTTTGATTGTACTAATGTAACATTGGCATATAGAGCGTAGAGTCTAGCTATGCTTCTAAAGAGCCAGAAAACACAGCATAGCCCTATCACAACAAAGACTTATTCAGCCTCAAAGGTTAGCAGCACCAGAGCTAAGAATCCCAGAAATGCCAGAGGAGATAGAAAACACCAAGAAAACTGCTTTCTAGCTACAGAAGGACTGAGGCACATAAGGTTTAAAAGACAAGTGCAAGTCAGGTAGGCTCCCACTGCTGAGAGGGGCAGTGGACATGATTCCCCATCCCAAACCCAGAAGCAATACCCAATTGACAACCCCTTAAAAAGGCAAAATTATTTTTCTCCAATAGAGTCTCACGGAGTATACAAACCATACCTAGGGCAGGCCCCATTCTCAGCAGTGAATGACCGACACAAAACTAACTCAATGGCATTTTTGGAGTTTCTTGTTTCATAATGCTTTGTTTGGCCATTTTTTCTTTTTTTACTTTATTAATTTATTTTTTCAAGTTACATCTCTATCAGAGTCCCTCCCCTCCTCCCCTCCAGGTCCCTCCCTCCCTTCCTCCCTCTTCCCTGTCTCCATCCTCTCCTTCTCCTTGGATGAGGGTAGCCCCCACATATCAAACCCCCTCAGTTCATCATTCACATGAGGGCTTAAGAGCTTCCTCTTATGCTGGGGCTTGATATGGAAAACCAACTAGGCAAAATTGTTCCACTAACAAGCAATAGGGTACATGACTTGCAGCTGGGTGGAGTTTTATGCTAGGTTCCTGTCTGGGTCTGTGGGTTGTAGGATGGTTTTCTTGTGCTATATGGTTAATATCCACTTATAAAAGAGTACATACCATGTGTATCTTTCTGGGTCTGAATTAACACACTTAGGATGAGCTTTTCTAGAACCATCAATTTGGTTACAAATTTCATGATTTCCTTGTTTCTGATAGCTGTGTAGTATTCCATTGTGTAAATGTTCCACAGTTTTTTTTTTTTAATCCATTCTTTGGTTGAAGGGCATCTGGGTTGTTTCCAGTTTCTGGATATTATGAATAAAGTTGCTATGAACATTGTTGAGGTGATGTCATTTTGGTTTGTTGGAGTATCTTTTGCATATATTCCCAAGAGCGGGTATGGCTGGGTCTTGAGGTAGAAGTATTCCCACTTTTCTAAGATATTGCCAGATTGATTTCCAAAGTGGTTGTACCAGTTTGCACTCCCACCAGCAATACAGGAGTGTTCCTCTTTTCCCCATCCTTGCCAGCATGTGCTGTCATTTGAGTTTTTGAACTTAGCCATTCTGATGGTTGTGAGATGGAATCTCAGAGTCGTTTTGAGTTGCATTTCCTTGATGACCAATGATATTGAGCATTTATTCAAGTGCCTCTCGGCCTTTAGAGAGTCCTCTTTTGTGAATTCTCAGTTTAGTTCTGCACCCATTTTTTGATTGGATTATTATTATTATTATTATTTGTTGGTGTTTAATTTCTTGAGTTCTTTGTATGGTTTGGGTATTAGCCCTTTGTTCGATGTGGAGTTGGTAAAGATCTTTTCCCAATCTGTAGGCTGGTGTTTTGTTCTAATGACAGTGTCTTTTGCCTTATAGAAGCTTTTCAGTTTCATGAGGTCCCATTTATTAATTGTTGGTCTCAGGTCCTGAGCTATTGGTTTCTGTTCAGGAAGTTGCCACCCATGCCAATGAGTTTGAACTTTTCCCCACTTTCTCTTCTATTAGATTTAGTGTGTCCATTTTTATGTTTAGGTCTTTGATCCACTTGGACTTAAATTTTGTGCAGGGTGATAAATATGGTTCTATTTGCATTCTTCTACCTGTTGACACCCAGTTAGACTAGTACAATTTGTTGAAGATGCTGTCCTTTTTCCACTGAATGGTTTTGGGTTCTTTATCAAAAATTAATGATTTAGGTGTGTGGGTTTACTTCTGGGTCTTCTATTCAATTCTATTGATCAAACTGTTTGTTTCTATGCCTGTACCATGCTTCACTTATTACTATTGCTCTGTAGTACAGTTTGAAATCAGAGATGGTGATACCTCCAGATATTCTTTTATTGTACAGAATTGGTTTAGCTATTCTGGGTTTTTTGTTTTTCCATATGAAGTTGAGAATTGTCATTTTGAGGTCTGTAAAGAATTGTGTTGGTCAATTCTTTATAGACTTGGAAAGAGCTATTCTCAACTTCATATGGAATAACAAAAAGTCCAGAATAGCTAAATCAATCCTTTACAATAAAAAAAAAAAATCTAGAGGTATCAGCATCTCAGATTTCAAGCTGTACTACAGAGCAATAGTAGTAAAAACAGCATGGTATTGGTATAGAAACAGACCAGTAGATCAATGGAATTGAGTTGAAGATCCAGAAATAGACCCACAATTATGGCCACCTAATTTTTGACAAAGAAGCCAAAACGGCACAATGGAAGAAGGACAGCATCTTCAACAAATGGTGCTGCTCCAACTGGATGTCCACTTGTAAAAGAAAGAAATTAGACCCATACTTGTCACCTTGTACAAAACTTAAATCCAAGTGGATTAAAGATCTTAACATAAGGCCTGTCACCCTAAATCTACTAGAAGAAAAAGTGGGAAAAACCCTCAAACTCATTGGCACAGGTGACAACTTCCTGAACAGAACACCAATAGCTCAGGACCTGAGACCAACAATCAATAAATGGGACCTCATGAAACTGAAAAGCTTCTGTAAGGCAAAAGACACTGTCATTCGAACAGAACGGCAGCCTACAGACTGGGAGAAAATCTTCACCAACCCACATCTGACAGAGGGCTAATATCCAAAATCTACAAAGAACTCAAGAAATTAAACGCCAAGAAACCAAGTAATCCAATCAAAAAATGGGGGACGGAGCTAAATAGAGAATTCACAAAGGAGGAATCCCTAATGGCCGAGAGACACCTGAAGAAATGCTCAACATCCTTAATCATCAGAGAAATGTAACTCAAGACGACTCTGAGATTCCATCTCACACCTGTATGAATGGTTAAGATCAAAAGCGCAAATGACAGCACATGCTGGCGAGGGTGTGGAGAAAGGGGAACCCTCCTCCATTGCTGGTGGGAGTGCAGGCTTGTGCAAACGCTATGGAGGTGAGTATGGCGATATCTTAGAAATCTTGGAATAGCTTTGCCTCAGGACCCAGCCATACCCCTTCTGGGTATATATCCAAATGACTCCTCATGGAATCATAAGGAAGTCTCCCATCTATGCTCATAGCAGCCTTATTTGTAATAGCTAGAAACTGGAAACAACCCAGATGCCCCTCAACTGAAGAATGGATTAAAAAACTGTGGTACATCTATACAATGGAATATTACTCAGCTATCAGAAACAATGAAATCATGCAATTTGCAGCCAAATGGATGGAACTAGAGAAGCTCATCCTGAGTGAGCTAATCCAGACTCAGAAGGATGCACATGGCATCTATTCACTTATAGTAGGATTTTAGCTATATAGTATAGGATATATGTACTACAACCAACACACCAAAGGGAGCATGGCATAGACTTTTTTTTCTTTTTTTCTTTCTTTGTTATTGTTAGTTTTTGTTGATTTGTTTGTTTGTTGGTCTGTTTTTTTTAGTTTTCCCTCTCCAGCAATGAGACACTTTTCACTGGTGGTATTGCCTTGTAGGCCCCCAGTGTATGAAGAGGCTCTTGGCCCTCATATGACATCTGAACTGGGGCGAGGGACTGTTATGTGGGGTCACTCCACTCCAGAGGAGCAAGATGGAAGGGTTAGAGGGTAGAGGATAGGAGGGTGGGGCTTGGAAGGGGGGAAAGAGGACAATATGATGGAGATGTAACCTGAAGCAACCAATAAATAAATTTATTAAATAAAAAAAGCAGGTAACAGGTTTAAAACACTGTAAATAAATTAAAGGTTATAGCTGTTCAACCTAGTTTTATAAACCACCAAGAGTTGAAAAAACTTAGAGCTAAGGTAAAAAACATGAAATGCCTGGGGTTAGCCCATACCTTTAACCTCAGCAGAGACAGGAGGAGCACTATAGAGTTAGTTGTCTTATAAATTCTAGAGTTACAAGGAATAGGGTGGTGATGGTGCACACCCTTAATCCCATCATTCGAGAAGAATACACCCTTAATCCCAACACAATAGAGACAGAAACAGGCAGATGCCAGAGCTCAAGGTCAGCCTGATACAAAACAAGCTCTACATAGGGAAACACTTCGATCCAGGGGCGGGGGAGCACATCTTTAATCCCTTCAGTTGGGAACCACAGGTCTTGATCCCAATACTTAGTATGCAGAGACAGGCACATAGGATCTGGAAGGATTTAAGTTTAAAAGCTACATACAAAAGGCAGGCTCAATATAAACAAGTTGTCCTTTGAGATCTCAAAATATATACACTAAAGGTTTGTTTAGCTCCAAAATAACAAAATAATTTCTTCTTTAATCCAGATTGAAAGATAATACTTTATATATTGTCAAAAAACCAAATTTGCTCCAAGAAAAATATTACCTGACCCCCCCCCAAAAAAAAGGTAATTGCCCCAGAGTTAGGATTAGGGCAGGGCTCTGTTCTTATCTTTCCAGGAGATTTAAAGCATCCATTCAAGGAATCCAGGGACAACTGGACAAGGGAAACCTCAGCAGAAAACAGATCAGACACCGAAGAAGATGAGTGGCCCAGACGATCCAGCCTTGCAGACTCCCTCAATAGTTGTTCCCTCAAAAGTCTACAACTCAAAATCTAAGATCATTCAGCTCCACAGACTGCTCCAGCCAGAACTTCAGTAAAGGCCTGAAGATCAGCTTCTGTCTAAAACTTCTTAGGACATCTAAATAGCTGAGTACAAAAGGACTGAACATCGAATGATTCTATTAATATTTTTAACCATTTTTCCATCCCTATTTGGGCCCCAAACAGCTTTACTATGTCTCAAATCAGCAGGAAGTCATTTATGAGAGAGACGTCCAAGGCCCAGAAGGTGGGGAGGGTGTTCCCCCCCCTTTGGTTATTCGATGCATAACTGAAAATTTTGTCATATAGGGGAAGAGACTACAAACTGTTAAATGGTCTTGTTAAATGTTTTTTGGAGGTTAGACCTAGGGACTTCTCTCTTTTGCTTTTCTGTATCCTTCTTTCTTTCCTATGTACGAGTGAATAGATTTGAGAAAAAATGGGACATAGACATAGTATAGAAAAGATCAAGAAAAAAGGACAGATTATTGAATAAGCCCTTATACCTTTGTATATTGATACAAAATTAATACTATATTAGGCTAAATTGGTATTGATCATTGTATATTAATGCAAAATTAAGATGGTATTGGACTACATCGGTACTGATCTTAGTATATTGATACAAAATTAAGAGTATATTTGGCCACATTGATATTGATCTTTGTATATTGTTACAAAATTAAGGGTAACACTTCTTAAAGGTATTGCACCTAGTAATGCTTAAAAAGGAAATGTGAAGTTTTGGCCTTTTGCTACCAACCATCATAAACTGTTTAGGATAATTAAGAAATAGAAACTAACAGTCATGCAAGCGTGTCATTTTGTTAGTTACTATGACAGTCTATCATAGTTATTTTCTAAGCTACTCAGAAATCAAGTTGCTAAGAGAGAGCAACATTTGCTTATCTAAACATAACAGATAGACAGGGCGTCTTCAAAAACCCCAAGAGATCTGCAGAGTATGGCATTCAAAGATGTTTTCTTAAATTAAAATTTTTTTGATATCAAGACATGCCAGCTCCTGACAGCATCCCCTATTCCACTCCAAGTAGAAGATGAGCATCGAAGAATCTCCAGTGTGAGATGACTGAATTAGTGGAAAGCCTATCTCTTGGCAAAAACAAACAAACAAACAAACAAACAAAAAACCCGTGCTTCAACTGTAGACAGACTGCTGTCCAAAAAGGACAAAACTTGGAAGCAGGTAAGTTGACAGCCTAGCTCTACCAAGACAGGGTAGGTAAGTCCTTCATAATTCCTGCTCTACAATCAATGTCTGTCAGAGAAACGGGACCAAACAGCTGAAGATTGATGCTGTAATGTATGGAGAGAAAATGGGAACTGTCCAGGCAGCCACGGGTATGTCATTAATTAGTTTTGGAAGATGCCGGCCCTGCACTTCCTATATAATCAGATATATTTATCCCTCTCATGTCTCTGAGGTGGTTGAAGAATAGATAGCTAGAGTCTCATAGTTAAATTTTGAGTTGTTTAGGAATCAAGAGGGTGTTCTGGATCTAAGAAAATGTTTTTAAAATTGTGGTGCAAGTTAGTATGAAAACTGAGTTAGATAGAGAACTTTAAACTCATGGAGATAGTTAGATAGTAGAATGTTAAAGTCAGGGGCCAAATACATATGGACTGGACATTGAGAATGTATGCTAAGCCATTTAACTCTCATAATTGTGGCCTAATTATTTCAGTTGTTTTGTACTATATTTATTGTTATAAGAGAAAGAACCATTTGTTGGACTGAAAAAAAAAGCATTATGCTTTCGAGGGTAAGGGTGAGAGGGTAGGAGGGTGGGACTGGGAGGGGTGGAGGGAGAGGGCTGTGATGGAGATGTAACTTGAAGTAATAAATAAACATTAAAAAAAGAATTAAAAAAAGGAAAAAAAGAATTGTGTTAGTATTTTGATAGGAATTGCATTGAATCTGTATGTTGCTTTTGGTAAGTTGGCCATTTTTATTATGTTAATTCTACCTATCCATGAGCATGGGAGATACTAAGGTTTCCAGTTGTGTGAGTTCATGTATATGTGTTCCTTGTGCTTTTTCTTTCTTTTTAAATTCTGGCTTGTTTGTTTACCTGTTTGTTTTTGAAAGAGAGAGAGAGAAAGAAGGTATGGAGTTGGATGGGTGCAGAGGTGGGGAGGATTTGTGAGGGGATGAGGGAGGAGAAACCATGATCACAGTGTATTATATGGAAAAATATTTTTAAAAATTGCAGATGTAAGTGCAAGGTCCAGGCACTGACTGATAGGAAAGGGTCTCCCAGTGAATTCCCGCATGATAATTTTCTAGGTGAGTCCGCAAGAGCTGGTAGATGAGAACTAGCAGGAGCTTTCCAAGAGGTGGATGAGTCAATCCAAGATTGCACAGAAAACATTTATTAGGGACTTAAGGACAGAAACATGTGTTGGTGTCAGCAGGAGAGGAAGAACCACCAAAATAAGGAAGAGGAGGAATATATGCTGATCTAGACTGTGAACTATTGCAAATCAAAATGTAGCAGGGCTTCCTTACAAACAAAAGCAAATGGAAAACTATACCCAGAGTGTAAATATCTCCTAAGGCAGCCTGGAATCAGATGTGGTGGTGCATTCTTGTAATCCCAGCACATGAGAGAGTCAGTCATCAGGATTCTCAGGATGAGGTTCAACTAGGATATGTAGTGAAACCGACAGAGAGGGGGTGGCAGGGAGAGAAAAGAGAAGAGAGAGAGGAGAGTGTAGGTGAGGAAGAGCGGGAGGGAGGGAAGGAATGAGGGAGGGAGGAAGGAAAGCCTCTGAACATCAGTGGCTGGCACCAAAGTGTTGGATGATTTATCTTAATGACTTTGTTTATTCTATGGGGTTTGGAATCCATGCCAAGGTTATTTGGCAGGATAATGGAGGCTACAGTCAAGATGACCATAGTCATTTCAGTGGTAACTTGTATGTTCATATCAACAGACAACTGTAAATTTTTAAGAAAAGACAATTGCAGCTTTTCATTGGCAAGTTTTTTTCCCCCCTCTAGCTTCCAATAAGATGATAAATGGACCAGCTTGAGAGCCTTCTTTTGTTTTTATCTATCATGCAGAGTAATATTGAGGACACCAAAGATTTTGATAATGTTCTCCTTGGTAGGTGGGAGATTTGAGTAAAGAAACAGCCTGTACATTTACTTGAGTGGTTCCTTTTCCAAAATACTTGAAAAACTGCTGAAAGGAAGGCTGAAAGCTCAGAGGAAAGTTGTACTTTCTGGTGCTTTCCAAAGAAAATGCACACATGAAGACCCCAGAGTTGGAAATATGGAGAAAGAAAGTGTCAGAATTGTATGCTGTTTTCTAGTTCTGGCTAATGAGATGGGGTTCGGCCAGAGAACATAAATGGATGTTAAATAGAGCATGCAGAAAGCACTCCAGAGAGATACTAGGAAGATTCATAATGCAAAGATTCCAAATAATGCAATACCAAGGTGGAAGGAAAACACTGCAGAAATGTTTTGAAAGGTTCTTTGGGTAACTACAATAAAACTACCTACTGTACTTGTTAAAAATACAGATTTTTCAGGTCCAGCTGAGTTGTGTGTATGCATGTGTGTGTGTGTGTGTGATTGTGTATGTGTTTGTATTTGTATGCACTTGTATGTGGAGGTCAGAGGTTGTATGTGAAGGTTGCCATTGGATGTGTTTCTTTCTTCTTTTTTTTTTTTTTTTTTTTCAATTTCTGGTTTTTCGAGACAGGGTTTCTCTGTGTATGCCTGGCTGTCCTGGATTCACTCTGTAGACTAGGCTGGCCTTGAACTCTCAGAGACCCACCTGCCTCTGCCTCCTGAGTGCTGGGATTAAAGGCGTGCACCACTAGGCCTGTCAATTAAGGACAAATGTGAACTGCCATGTGGGTGCTAGGATTTGAACCTGGGTCCTTTCGAGGAGCAGCTAGTGTTCTTAACCACTGAGCCTTCTTTCCAGCCCTTGGATGTCTTTCTTAATTGTTTTCCACCTTATTAGTTATTTTTACTTAAAACTTCTGTGTTTATGTTTTTAGGTGAGTGTATTCTATGTGTATATCAGTACCCATGGAGGCCAAAAGAGGACATTAGATCCTCTGAAGCTGGAGTTACAGTTACTGGTCCAACATGGGTACTGGGAACTGAACTGGGGTACACTGGAAAAGCAGAAAGTGCTCTAGAGTGCTAAGCTACCTCTAACCTTTTCATTATTTGTTGATTTTGTACATACATACACCAGTTTTGGTCACCCTGCCCCATTGCACTCTCTCTTCTGCTGAAATCCCCTTTTCCATAGCAAGCCCCATTCTAATTTAGTGTTTTTTTTTCTTTCACTGAATTTACTTATGCTTGCTTGCGTGAGCATGAGTGGTTTTGTGTGCGATGATGTAGCCACTGAATTGTCTACATTAGTTTTTGAGACATAATCTCTCACTGAATGTGGAAGATAGTGATTTGGCTAAAATGACTGTTCAGAAAGCCCAAGGGATCCTCCAGTTTTTGTCTTTCCTGTGCTGGGATTACAGGCTATCATAGAGCATCAATTGTCAACCCAACAGACCTGGAAGGAGGGAACCTCAACTGAGGAATTATCTCCATCCAATTGACCAGTGGGCAAGTTGATTGGGCATTTTCTTGATAGCTAATTGATGTAAGAGGGTCCAACCCACTGAAGATGGTGTTACCCCTGGGAAGGTATCTACTAAAGATAGCTGAGGAAACCAGGGAAAGTGAGACAGTAAGCAGCATTGCTCCATGATTTCTACTACAAGCTCTTGCATTGAGTTCCTGTCTTGACTTTCTTCAATGATTAACTATAACTTGTCATAGGCAAGGACATAGGCAAGTTTTGCCTTACCTGGCATTTAATGTGGCTTTTAGGGATTAAAACTTGGGTCCTCATGCTTATACAAGCACTTTACCAACTGAGCCATTGCTCTAGTCCCTGCTGATATTTTTTGAATGAAGCATGTGGTAAGACCTCAGACTATGTATATTTAACAAGTTTTTCAAGTGCTTCTGATCTATTCTGAAGTTTGAGAAACATTAGTGTAGGCAGAACACTGGCTATGCCTGGAAAATGATCAAGTTGCCAGTATATTATGAAATATAGACATCCCTTGCCTTAGGAAAGAATGTCTTCCTGAGAAGTGTGAGTTAATAGAGGTTTTTCAGATTTTTCTTTTTTTCTAATTGCACCAGTGGGAATTAGTTTCACTTACTAGAAGCCAAAGTTTAAAACTTGTACAGAGAGAACGTTCACATTCTACTAATCTCTTAAAAATTTTTTTTGAGGGGATCTAGTCTCTTAAAATTAGTATTTGTTAGCTCTTCCATCTAACCTAAACAAACTACAGGCATTAAAAATTCATTGTTATACCCACTTCTTCAGTTCTTTATCATTTTTTTCCTTTTGCCAAAATGCTTTATGTCAAATTTAAGTTTAGGAAACAGAGTGAATGAGGTTTAATTGATTTTGACAACCATGATAACATGCTTGTTATGATTATATAAATGAGATTTTGGTGGCTTCCATATCAGTTGTATCTCATGATTAAAACAAAGATTTCACATTGGGGCAGGAATATGCTGATTAGATGAATAACATTAAGTACAAAATTATATTGTGCTGAGTGCATTTGAATTTTATGCAAAGAACAGGCTCAGAGTCTAATTATTCAAGTCTTTGATTGCTTTGTCATTCACAGTTTTGATAAATGGTTTAAACATTTAATGAATTGATAATTTGCTATTGAGTCAATGAATTGCCACATTGTAAACCTTTCTTCTGAAAAATCTGAAGATTAGTTGGATTCTCATTCTTTGCATTATTTAACAGTGTATGTATAATTGTTCTGTTTTTTTAACTGTCCTTAATCATTTCCACTTGATTTGATAGGGCCTTTGCCTGCTCTCCAGAAGAGTTTCGTTTTGACAGGATGATAATAGTACACAGCATAATGAAATTACCACAATTCCAGTAGAGGAGAACAATGCCTTTATAGTGTGGAGATAGAGTCTCTATTTAGAAAATCCAGTCAGAGGGCAAATGAAATGCCTTCCCAGCCTGTTGCCAAATTATCCATTCACAAAGGCCCATGTCAATCCGAAATGTTTTCAGTGTAAAGGAATCTAGGAGAATATAGAATTGAAATTTTAAGATTGTTAGAGCTGGGAGTAACTTGGGAGGTATCAAACTCACCTGTCTCAAAGCACCAGGTAATTATCATAAATGAGTGAAAGCAGTAGGCTGCAATTAAAGAGGGATTCTTCCTATGTTGCTTGGCGTGGAAATGTAGACTTGGTGTTTGCAAGTATTCTGATTTTGAAAGTAATGTTAAAACGTAGTCTTTCCTGGTTAGCCTAGGACTTGCTACCACAGATGATCAGATCTTGGGTAGATGCTTGTCTTTGAGGAATGTTGTTTATGTATACCTGGCAGTTGACTGTTGACTCTTTTGTTTGTTTGTTTTTCAAGACAGGGTTTCTCTATGTAGAAGAGCCCCGGCTGTCCTGGACTCAGTAAACTAGGCTAGCCTCGAACTCATAGAGATCCACATGCCTCTATCTCCCGAGTGCTGGGATTATAGATGTGCACCACCATGGCTGGCTGCAGTTGACTCTTGTGAGCAGTCTTGTAAGGTCACTTCTTTAGAAAGTTTCAAGAGAAAAGGGGAATTTGTATGTTGGTAGTAGAACAGAAAGAGGTAGATACAGAGATGGAGCCAAGTTGTGCACAGTTAATGAAAGGTTGTCTGCTATAACAGAGGTCCCCAGACTGGTTAAAATTAAGACACTTAACTGAATCTCCAGTGATAGGTAAAGAGTTTTATTTAAACAGCCATCAAATTCCACAGTATTTCCAGGAGGATGTGTGTGTAGTGCTAATTGGGGATAATTGTTCTTACCTTCTAGGGCTGTCCTAAAAGTTACACATTTGGGAATTATAAGAGTAAGAATTACACATAAGAAAGACATTGAAGTCTGGGGCCATCCTATGCTTTGTGGTAATTCCAGGCCAGCCTCAGTTGCAGAATAAGATCCTGACACAAATAAAACAAGCAAGCAATCAAACAAATAACAAGGAGAACATGTGCAAGTGTCTAGGTTAGTAGCTTACACAGAGGAGATACTTAGTGCTACCTCCCTGGCTACTTGCTTAATTGTTCTTTCTCCTGCCTGTGTATATACAATAGTATTGGCCTCAACCAAGGTCAGGGTGCCAGTATCTGAGATTCATGCTTTTCTTCCCATTAGCTAGCTATTACCTGAGGTGCCCCTGTCCATACCCATATTTTTCCTGACTCAGGTCTTCAGGGGAATTGAAATATTCTATATCTGACTCTGGCTGTCTTTCCTGTCAGTATGCAGTACTGGAAACAATTGCACTAGGTAGTTGAAGTAGAAGTTGATTGCATGAGGGAATTTAATAAGGGAAATTAAGGCATCCTTTTGCTGCCAATCTCCTTGCCCTCTGGCCCTTAAATTCTCTTTGTCCCCTCTTCTACGATGTTCTCTCAACCTTGGAGGGGTTGATATGGTGGTCATATTTAGGTTCCAGTACTCCCCTTTCCCTTGTTCTTAGGATTTTGGCCAGTTCTGAGTCTGCATTAACTGCTGCCTATAAGAAGCTTCTTTGATGCAGGCTGGCCATGCCATTAATCTCTGGACAAAACAGGAGTGTCTAGAAGGCAACATAACCCTACATTTTTTTTCTGGTTTGTTCCTTGGTGAGGATAAGTAGTCTGTGTTTGATGGCAGCCTTGGCTTGGGTCCAACCTGTCCCTTATATGCTCTTGTGCCTTATTTCCACAAGCAATAGTTGGATTGGAATAGCTGAAATAAGAAAGTTCTTAGGAAAATTACATTATGCCTTTCTGGAGCATAAATACAAATGTTTTCTGTGACACTTGTTCTCAGCCTTCACTGGCCACTGAATGTCACTGTGGTTCCAAGTAAATGCAATAAAGGTAAGACTCCTTTGGTCTTATCAATGATTCTGGAGCCTGGGACAAAAAAAAAAAAATTGAATAGGTTAAATTGGGTACAATATTCTTTAGATGCTTGCACAATGACTATGGTGTACCATTTCTGTTTAACAATGCATTTATGGTGGTAAATCAGCAATGGGAACACAATATTTGAGTCTAAATTTCCAAGTCTCCAAGTCCTATATTATAAAAACCAAAAAGCCCCAGGTTGGGATTCTAATTGTGCCTAATCCTATTTACATCCTTCCATAGATAGGTGGAGAAACTGAGCTAAAAGCAGACTCAGAGGCAGGAAGGAGTTACCTATTAGCAGCCTAAGCAACTGCTGGGGATACCAACTAGTAAAATCACCAACTAGTGATGCTCTGTTTGGAGGCAGAGCCTTTGTAGGATTTGTTTGTCTGGCACAAAGTAGGAGTTCATAAAATGTTTGAATGACTTCCCATATATTACTCCTTTAGAGTAAAGGTCCTACTCCTTTGTGGTATGACCCAAGTGCTTATTTTCATCATAACACTTATGCAAGTGAGTTATGATGATCTGTTTACAGTTTGGTTGGTTAATAGAGGGTGGGTTGTCTTTTGATAGAGTTTTGCATGCAAAAGAGTTTTCAAATTCTTCCCTGCTTTTCCAATCTGCCAACTACCTCAGGGGTTATAGTAATAAGAAGAACCCTGACTGAATTACAACTTGGAAAAACTAGAGTGGGTTAAGGCAAGAATGAAAGGAACAGATTAATCATTCCTCTTCAGCCAAGAGAAAAGGAATAGAGGAAATAGATGCAAAACGATTCGCTCTGGACTTTGAAAATGATTATTTATAGTGGAATGTTGCCCTCCTATCAAAATACTACCATAATAACCATTTTCCACTATGTGTGTGTTTGTGTTTTAATTTGTTTATTTTATCATTTTTATTGAATTTTTTGTGTTTGTGTTTTAATTTGTTTATTTTATCATTTTTATTGAATTTTTTGAATTTATTGAATGTATTCTGATCACAGTTGCTTCTCCCCCAACTCCTCCCAGATCCTTCTACCTCCCCATCTACCCAGAGGAGGTGCAAAGATTGGAAGAGCTCTGGGGATGAATGACCCCAAGGAAACTGTCTTCCAGACACAACAGGACTGATGCACATATGAACTCAGAGAGACAGTGGCAGATGTTACTTTTTTTGCTTTAGTTCTTTCAAGACAGGGTCTCACTAGGTAGCCCGGGCTGTCTTTAAACTCAGTTTCATGAGGTCCCATTTATTGATTGTTGGTCTTCTTTTCAGGAAGTTGTCACCCGTGCTGATGAGTTCGAGGGTTTTCCCCACTTTCTCTTCAAGTAGATTTAGTGTGTCCAGCCTTATGTTAAGGTCTTTGATCCACTTGGACTTAAGTTTTGTAAAAGGTGATAAGTATGGGTCTAATTTCATTCTTTTACATGTCGAAATCCAACTGAACCAGCACCATTTGTTGAAGATGCTGTCCTTTTTCCATTGTACGATTTGGCTTCTTTGTAAAAAACTAAGTGACCATAGATGTGTGGGTTCGTTTCTGGGTCTTCAATTCGATTCCATTGACCCACTGATCTGTTTCTGTACCAGCACCATGCTGTTTTTATTACTATTGCTCTGTAGTACAGCTTGAAATCTGGGATGGTGATACCTCCAGATTTTTTTTTTTTAATATACAGCTATTTTTATTATTTATTTTATTTTATTTAGCTATTCTGGGTTTTTTTGTATTCCATATGAAGTTGAGAATTGCTTTTCCAGGTCTATAAAGAATTGTGGCGATATTTTGATAGGAATTGCATTGAATCTGTATATTGCTTTTGGTAGGATTGCCATTTTTATTATGTTGATCCTACCTATCCATGAGCATGGGAGATCTTTCCATCTTCTGATGGCCTCTTCAATTTTCTTTCTTCAAGGACTTGAAGTTCTTGTTGTATAGGTCTTTCACTTGCTTGGTTAGAGTTACCACCAGGTATTTTATATTGTTTGTGGCTATTGTGAAGGGAGTTGTTTCCCTGATTTCTTTCTCAGCCCATTTATCTTTTGTATAAAGAAGGGCTTCTGATTTTTTTTGAATTTATTTTGTATTCAGCCACCTTGCTGAAGGTGTTTATCAGTTGTAAGAGTTCTCTGGTGGAATTTTTGGAGTCGCTTATGTATACTATCATATCGTCTGCAAATAGGGATAATTTGACTTCTTCATTTCCAATTTGTATCCCCTTGATCTTCTTTAGCTGTCTTATTGCTGTAGCAAGAACTTCAAGTACTATGTTGCAGAGATATGGTGAAAGTGGACATCCTTGTCTTGTCCCTGAGTTTAGAGTAAATGCTTTAAGTTTCTCTCCATTTAATTTGATACTGGTTATTGGCTTGCTGTATATCACCTTTATTATTTCTAGGTATGGTCCTTGTATGACCATTCTCTCCAGGACTTTTAGCATGAAGGGGTGTTGGATTTTGTCAAATGCTTTTTAAGCATCTAGCAAGATGATCATGTGATTTTTTCTTTCAACTTGTTTATATGGTGAATTACGTTGATGGATTTTCGAATGTTGAACCATCATTGCATTCCTGGGATGAAGCCTATTGATCATGGTGTATGATTCTTTTGATGTGTTCTTGTATTTGGTTTGCCAGTATATTATTAAGTATTTTTGCATCTGTGTTTATGAGGGAGATTGGTCTGAAGTTCTCTTTCTTTGTTGGGTCTTTGTGTGGTTTAGGAATCAGTGTGACTGTGGCCTCATGGAATGAGTTTGGCAGTGTTCCTTCTGATTCTATTTTGTGGAAGAGTTTGAAGAGTATTGGTATTAGCTTTTCTTTGAAGGCCTGGTAGAATTCTGTGCTAAAACCATCTGGCCTTGGGCTTTTTTTGGTTGGGAGATTTTTAATGACTGTTTCTATTTCCTTAGGGCTTATAGGGCTGTTTAATCTGTTAACCGGATCTTGATTTAACTTCGGAAGGTGGAATCTATCAAGAAAATTGTCCATTTCTCTTAGGTTTTCAAATTTGTGGAGTATAGATTTTTAAAGTAGGACCTAAATGTAAAAAAAAAAAAATTGATTAAATTACATTGGGTGCCATTTGTAGAAATAATTAATTAAATTGTTTACCAATATTTATATTATATTTAATTGGTTCGGTGGCTAATCCATAACCGTCCATTATAAAAGAGCACACAGACACCACGTGGATTTTAACAAGCCTTAGCCTGAAGTGTGCAATCCTAGCCCATCTAAGCTAGTTCTTAATTCTATTACCCAAATATGACCCCATATATACATACATCCCCTTGGGCTGCCATTCTCCACACTATGCCTATGTTCCTGGCCATGTGGAATGAGATTCCTTTTTCTAACCCATGGTGTATGTCCTCTTTCCTGCTGCTCTTGGCTGGAATCTTTAATCTTCTGTCTAAAGTGCAGGCTTCCTGTTCTAATCTCAGGAAGTCCCACCTTTCTCTGTCTTTGCCCAATCTCAGGCCTGAGCATTTTATTTAACCAATCAGAATCAATATAAGTAACAGACTGCCATCAGGACCAATTAATTAACATTTAGAATGTTTAACACTACCCCAACACCTAAAGATTCTCTGGATTTCCTCAATGTCTGTTGTTATTTCTCCCTTTGCCTTTCTGATTTTGTTGATTTGGGTTTTTCCCTCTGCCTTTTAGGCTAAGGGTTTGTCTATTTTTTTTCTCTCAAAGAACCAACTCTTGGTTTCATTAATTCTTTGTATCTGTTTTTGTTTGTTTGTTTGTTTGTTTCTAAGTTGTTGATTTCCTGCCTTCTGCTCCTCTTGGGAGTGTTTGCTTATTTTTTTCTAATTCTTCCAGTTCAGCTGTTAATTTGCTATTATGAGCTGTCACAGTTTTCTTTTTGAAGGCACTTAGTGCTATGAACTTTCCTTGTAGCACGGCTTTCATTGTGTCCCATAGGTTTGGGAATGTTGTGCCTTCATTTTCGTTGGATTTTAAGAAGTCTTTGATTTCCTTCTTTATTTCTTCCCTGACCCAGTGGTCCTCTAGTAAAGAGTTGTTCAATTTCCATGTGAGTGTAGACTTTCTGTTGATTCTTTTGCTATTGAAGTCCAGCTTTATTCCATGGTGGTCTGATAAGATACAAGGGGTTATTTCAATTTTCTTGTATCTGTTGAGGCTATCTTTGTGTCCAACTATATGGTCGATTTTGGAGAAGGTTCCGTGAGGTGCTGAGAAGAAGGTGTATTCTTTTGTGTTTGGGTGAAACATTCTGTAGATATCTGTTAGGTCCATTTGGTTCATGATCTCTGTTAGACTCATTTCTCTGTTTGGCTTCTGTCTTAATGACCTGTCCATTGTTGTGAATGGGGTATTGAAGTCTCCCACTACTAATGTGTGGGGATCAATGTGTTGATTTAAGCTTTAGAAGAGTTTCTTTTACAAATGTAGATGCCCTTGTATTTGGGGCATAGGTATTCAATATTGAGATGTCCTCTTGATGAATATTTCCTTTAACAAGCATGTAATGACCTTCCCTATCTTTTTTGATTAACTTCAGTTGAAAGTCAATTTTATTTGATATTAAGAAGGCTACTCCAGCTTGCTTCCTGGGTCCATTTGCTTGGAAAACCTATCCCAAACCCTTTACTCTGAGGTAGCATCTATCTTTGTTAGTGAGATATGTTTCTTGTATGCAGCAAAATGATGGGTCTTGTTTATAGATCCAATCTGTAAGCCTGTGTCTTTTTATTGGGGAGTTGAGTCCATTGATGTTGATGGATATTAATGACCAAAGGTTGTTATTTCTTATTATTTTGGTGTAGGTGGTGGTTGTATGTTTCTTTTGGTTTAGCTGCAGTGGAGTTTTTTGTTTCCACTGTTTTCTTGGGTGTAGTTATATTTTCTGGGTTGGAATTTTCCTTCTAGGATCTTCTAGGTTTAACATATTTTCCCTAGGGTCTAATATCTCTCTTGAAACCAGTTTTCCAGTGGGTGTGCCACATCTAAGGAGACTGGCTTGTGACCCTTTTGTCTTTATATCTTTAAAATTTCTTCCAAGGATTAAGGTATCTCGGATAGGGTCTAATGTGACCCCTTTCTCTTTATATCTTTAAAATCTCTTATATCTCAGCATTGTCAAATGACAAAAACATCCTTCTTACCTGCCCATATAGGAAAATCAAAGACATCCAAACAAAATTTAAGCAAAGAAACAACAACATTCCAAAAGCCTTGGTCTAATTGTGCCATCCCATGTTGTAATTAACGTTCTGTTTATAATTTCTGAAATCTAGCTTTGACTATATCCTTGGTGGGCCTTTCTCAGATACTCTTGATAAGTACCTAGTTCTCAGGCACTTGTGAGCTCCCGCGGACATCTTTTGTATCAGGTGGGGTCTCTTCCCTTCCCCCATTGTTATCCTCAATAGTTTAGCATTCCATCTGTAAACCTTCTCCCTTATAGATATCCTTAAGCCTATCCTAGTCAAATCTTTCTCAAAAAGTACATATAAAACCACAATTGTCAGTGTAAAAATGATCTGTATGTAAAGAGAAACAAACTCAATTGGAATCCATGCATATTGAGACATTATGAATTTCTCCATTTTTAATTTAGGTGGTTAATTTCCTTCTCAAGCTCTGTTTAGAAGGCTGCCAGTTATTTAGCATATAAAGAGACCTAAGCTTCCACCTTTGTTGTAAGGCAGTAGCTTTTGTTAAAGGAGCCTCCTTTCCTGCTCTTTAGCTAGGAAATTATTTTTCACCCAGGCCTCCCCCGGCTGTAAGCATGGATTCTAATTGCTGAATGGTGGGCGCCATATGTTGAAAAAAAATATATAGCTAATTAAATGATTTAACCAGTATTTACATTATCTTTAATTGATCGGCGGTGTTAATTCTTAACCCGCCAGTATAAATGAATACATACAGACACCAGGTGGATCTTAACAAGCCTAGGCCTGGGTTGTGCAATCCTAGCCCATCTAAGCTAGCTCATAACTCTATTACCCAAATATGACCCCATATATACATACGTCCCTTTGGACTATTATTCTCCACGCTATGTTGATGTTTCAGGCCACATGGAAGGATCTTCTTTAATCTACCCCATGGAGTGTCCAATATTAACCCCACAACCTGTCCAGGGCTTGGACCTGGTGGAGATCCAATCAGTCTTCCAACCTGGCCACCCGCCTTTCTGCCCGCTCTGATCTCACCACTCCTACATCTGTCCTGGACTCAATTTGGTGCTGGAGCTTTCCTGTGGATACTGGCAATTGGGGCTGCTGTCCTCCAAGTACTGGGACACTGCACTGGTGCAGGCAGTATAACCAGCTCCTGGAAGTGTATCCTGTTGCTTTGCCTAGCTGTAGTGTTCTTCCCAGTGACTGCAAATCCAATAAAGGGGCCTGTATGTCCAACACCCCTCTGGGGAAACCCAAATATGCTTGCCTTTTCCCGACCACGGCTCCACTGTGGTCCAGCTGCCATCCCTGCAGCTCAGAACGTGCTGTGGCCCGCAGCCACAATGGTTCTGCTGAGAATATATCCATTCCTGTGGCTCCGCCAATCTTCCCCTTGGTGTTGGAATGCCTGTGTGGAAGCTGGGAGCCCAGGAGGCTGGTGAGTAACCCTGTCTGGGGTTTGGAGCTATTCACTGGGTATTTGAGTGGCTCGTATCCAGTTCCCTCTCCTGGTGACAATTCTGCTTCCCAGAGTCAGCAGCTGATGTTGTTTCTTCTGGTCTGTTTTTCTGAGTGTCTGAGAGAGGAGAGTCTTGCCCAGGGACTTTTATTAGTCCCTGGGTCGCTGGGTGAAACCCAGTGGGTTTGCACCACTCAGATTATTGCTTATAGTCTTATAACTCTGTGGTATTATAGCTGTTTTCCCCATGTTCAAAATGCATCCATGTGGGCTGCCGCCATATTGGTTCCTCCCAGTTCCACTCATTTCTGTTCCTCTTTCCTTCACAGACTTACTTTCTCCTGGTAGTTCTCTACACCATATCGCTTCATGAGCTTCAGACTTGCAGAGCCACCATCCTCTTTAATATCCTCATTGGGGTGTACAATTATGAATCTAAAAAATCTAATGTCTAAACTCCAAGCATATGATTCTTTGTGAAAATATGATTCTATTGCAATCTTCTGTATTTCATTTAATGGACTGTTTAATCCCTTTATTGCTCAGTCCTAGGGCTTTATAGATATCCTTGGTTCTTCTCTTTCTCTTATAGCCCTCACCAAATTCTTTAGTAATTTATTTAGTTAGACATCAAAATACATCCAGAAATGGATTTGTTCTTAACATCTTGACAGCTACCACTCTGATTCAAGACATTCTTTTCTTTTTCATCTAGATTCAATTATCTTCTAAATGTCCTTCCTGTTCCTACCTTTGTCTTCTCTCATTTCTTTTTTAGCATAGCAGTCAGGTGGCCCTCTCAAAACTGGAGTCAAATTATATCATTCTCTTATAGAACACTCCAATATATTTTCCTTTGTCTCAGAGAAAATCGCCCTCATCCTGGTGATCTATAAGTGTATCCATGGCATCACTGGTTTATCTGCTATTACTCTCATATCTTCTTGCTTGCTACACTACAGCCTCAGTAACTCTATTGCTGCTCCCAAATATCAAGTGTTCTCATATCTCCAGGTTTTTGCATTTTATTTTCTAAATCTCTGTAGTGATCTTACCTAAATGTGAATGTAGATCATTTGCCATTTAAAGACCTTTGCTTAAAAAATTGTTGATCACAATCGTTTTTATGCAAGTTGTTTCTTTGGGGATGTGATCTCAAGAAGCAGGAGTGAAGAAGAAGAGAAGCATACAAAGAAGGTGGCAAGTGAATATAATGACTACTTATAGAGTTGACCACAGTGATAGAACAATTGCTTTTTTAATCCTGCTGGGTATCTGAAGTAGTTCAGTGTATGTACATCAACATCATGTTCTGGGGATTACAAAGGAGATGGAATTTATCATCAACTGCTCATTCCCTATGTAGCAATGTCTGCATAAAGTGTGGGACTCAATGTAGAAATGCAAAGGGCCCCTTGCCAAAAGTTATTAGGAAGTTCAAGGTAGAAGTGGCAATAGTAAGAGAAACCTGGAGCAGGCAGGAGGCAGAAGCCTCAGTGAACAGCTATTACAAGACAGTGTTGCATTGACTCCACTTGAAGCTGCTTGCATCCCATATGAAACTACTTACCACTAGTATGGCTGAAATAAAGAACAAATCCAAGGGAGTTCTGAAGTGTTGTGTAAGAAAAGTCTAATGAATCTTGTAATGCTTTATGCTCTTTCCTATCTTAATTATCTTTATACAATTTATCTCCTAGGTACTTTTACTCCTAGGTACTTCAGTTCTTGCTTGAGCTCCTGTCCTGACTTCCCTCAGTGATGAATTGTAACCTGGAAGTCTAAGCCAAATAAATTCCTTTCTCCTAACATGGATCTTGGTCTATTTTATCATAGTAACAGAAAGCAAACTAGAAGATGATCTTTTGTTTATAGTACTTTAAGCTGGGGGAGTTATATATGGCTGAAAATATAAATACAAAGTAAAGATACCTTGGTCATATGATTTTAACTTCACTTGTACTTGCTGAAATACATGTAAAGGGGTACAAAGAAGTACTAGAGTAGAAATGCAAGGGTTGTAGTCAAAACAATAATTAACATGATGAGAAATCTTTCTGGCTTAACGTAGAAAACATACAATGTATTTTACCTTCTGTTACAGAGATCAGTCACATTTCAATTAAGTTTAGAGTTTTGTTGGAGGTAGATTTGGGAGGGGAAGATGTTTGCTAATGAGGGAAGTTCAGAACTTTTGATGGTTAATGGTAAGAGATGTTTTGGTCAGGTCAGAAGAAAAATTTGAAGCTGGTCTAGTTTTGAAAAACTGCCTATTTTTTCCTGGTTCTTTATTCTCTATTCCAAAGAACTAGGAAATAGTGCAACACTCCTTAGAACAACTTGTTTATGAGTTTGATCATGGCATTAGTATATTAGGGGGTGCATGGTACAATTGTTCATTTCTATTTTTTTCTAATATCTCTTATTTTGTCTAGATTGATAACATTTTGTAGTTTGTAGTTTTGTTTGAAAAGCTATAGGCCATTCTAGAACTTATGTTGGGGTCAGCTCCTCTTTCTAGAAAAAGCTTTAAGTATGGACATACCAAATATGGATGGGTCTTACTTTTCATTTGTGTCAAAGACCATTGGTTGGCTGACAAAAGGAAGGCTCCTTTTCTAAGAACACAGTGAATATCTATCCTCCAGTTACTTTTTTTTCAATATTTATTTATTTTTTCAAGTTACATCGATTACAGCCCCCTCCCTCCTCCCCCCCCGGCTCCCCACCCTTCCACTCTCTTCCCCCTCTCCCTTCTCTCCTTCTCCTTGGGTCAGTTACTTGTTTAGAGACTGATTTAGCCATTGAATATGTTCTGTCAATTGGAATGTGAATGCGAGTGATATATCTCATTTCCACACCTTAGAAG
>CAJQZJ010000953.1:4302055-4348454 GCA_907164525.1 Lophiomys imhausi
TCCTTCATAATTCCTGCTCTACAATCAATGTCTGTCAGAGAAATTGGTCCAAATGGCTGAAGATTGATGCTGTAATGTATGGAGAGAAAATGGGAACTGTCCAGGCAGACACTGATATGTCATTCTTTAGTTTTGGAAGCTGCAGGCCCTGCACTTCCTATATAATCAGATATATTTATCCCTCTCAGGTCTCTGAGGTGGTTGAAGAATAGATAGCTAGAGTCTCATAGTTAAATTTTGAGTTGTTTAGGAATCAAGAGGGTGTTCTGGATCTAAGAAGATATTTTTAAAATTATGAGGCAAGTTAGTATGAAAGCTGAGTTAGATATAGAACTTTAAACACATGGAGATGGTTAGATAGTAGAATGTTAAAGTCAGGGGCCAAATACATATGGACTGGACATTGTTAATATATGCTAAGCCATATAACTCATAATTGTGGCCTATTTATTTCTGTTGTTTTGTATTGTATTTATAGTTATAAGAAAAAGAACCATTTTTTGGACTGAAAGGGAGAGCTGTTGGGGGGAAAAAGAAATACCTTAAACTAAAAAAAAAAAAGAAGGGAAGAGGAAGGGTGGGACTGGTGGGGGGAGTAGGGAGGGGATTGTGATTGAGATGTAACTTGAAGAAATAAAAAAATAAATTATTAAAAACAATATGGAAGACCTTAATATAAGACATGAAACTTTGAAACCTTTGAAGGAAAACATCTGACAACACTCCAAGATAAAGGAATAGATAAGAATGGCTCTAAAGGGGCTCCAATAGTACTGAAAGGAATCCTGAGAATTCACAAATGGCATTACATGAAAATAAAAATCTTCTGCATGGAATAGGAAGCTATCAGGAGAAAAGATAGCTTATAACATGGAAGAAAATGCCTACTATGCATCAGACAGGATTAATATCTACAATAGATAAAGAGCTACCAAAAATTAAAATGCCCCTCCCCAAAAGAAACAAATCCAACCAATAAACTGGCTAATGAATTGAATCGAACATTTTAAAAAGAAGAAATTCAAATGGCCAATAAATATGTTCAAAGGCATTCAACATTATGAGCCATTACAGAAAAATAATTTAAGAATATTTTGAGAGTCCATCTCACTCTAGTCAGAACGGCTAACATCAAGAAAAAAATGCCTGCAAATGCTAGAATGAATGTGGGAGTGAGAAACCCTTACACAGTTTTGATGACAATGTAAAAGAAGATAGCCATTATGAAAATTAGTTTGAAATTTTCTCAAAATCCTGAACTAAAATTGCCATGTAATATAGGATGCTTATAAATATTTATGCAGATCAACCTATGCCCTATCCCAAAGAATGGTCAGCCCTGCACTATCAACAATAGCTCAGAAACTGAAATACCTTAGATGCCCATCAGTGCCAGAATGGATAAAGAAAATATTGTACAAATACATGGTGGAGATTTTTTTTTCAAGACAGGGTTTCTCTGCATAACAGCCCTGGCTGTCCTGGATTCCTTTGTAGACAAGGCTGGCCTCAAACTCACAGAGATCTGCATGTCTCAGCTTCCTGAGTTCTGGGATTAAAGGCATGTGCCATCACATCCGACAAACTGAAACTTTTTTTTTTTTTTGAGACAGGGTTTCTCTGTGTAGCCCTGGCTATCCTGGAACTCATTCTGTAGACCAGACTGGACTCAAACTCACAGAGATCCACCTGCCTTAGCTTCCCGAGTTCTGGGATTAAAAGCGTTGTGCCCAGCACAAATGCATGGTGGAGTTTTCATCAGCTGCAATCAAAAGTGAAATCATGACAGTTGTAGAAAATAGATGAGATTAGAGATTATTATAGCAAGAAAAAAATCTCAGACTCAGAAAGACAAATACTGCATGGTTTCTTTTATATGTAGATTCTAGGTTTTAGTTGTGTGTGTGTGTGTGTGTGTGTTTGTCTCACTCTACACATTGTTCAATTGCAATTGAAATAACACAAAGGTTTCTGTGTTATTTCTCACCTGCATCATGAAGAAGCCTCTCTGATGAGGGTTGAGTGAGGCACTGATAAATGGGAATAGCAATATGTCATTAGGAATCATTTTATTGATATGTTCATCTAGCAGAATAAAAGTAGTAGGAACAGACAAAATGACTGGAAGCTTCTTTAGAAAAATAATGACAGAAAACTCCCCAAACCTGTGTGTGCAGTGACAAAATATCCATAATCACAGAGTACAGCAACTCTCAAATTAGACTGTATGTACAAAAGCATTTAACATGATACATTATAATCATATTTTAAAAGTTAAGGGGAAAAAGTTCTTTGAAATTATGAGAGCAGTAGCATGTACAACATACAAGAGACTCCCCATAAGAAACATTGCAAACCAAGAGGCAGGGAATAGATATATTCAAAAGAAAAACAAAAGAAAGGCCCCCTACTAACCAAGAATGCATTGCCTTATGAAGCTCCCCTTAAGATACAAAAGATAGATAATGATACTCATAGACAAAACGTATCTTGGGAGTTCACCACTAGACTTGCCTTAAAAGAAATGAAAGAGTTTTTAAGTAGAAAAGAAATTTTTGTAATTAGCAGCATGGAAATTGAAAAACTTGAGAAACTAATTGATACTGAGAAAACTTTAGTCAGTCTAGAATACTCTAATAATATAATGATGGTATATAAATCATCTAGTATAAAGAATAAAAGTCAGTGGGTTATGTTTTCAGTGGTTGTGTTATGCACTGAAAATATAATTTCATAGCCGTTCTCCATATTTCCTGGCTCTTTAGATTCTTTTGGTTAAAAGCAGGGGTAACAAAACAAAACAAAATATCAGGACTGTGGCGAGGGAACCTGAAGGGAAAAAGGCAGATGGTAGGGCTGGGAGGGAGAAAATAGAGGGCCAGGCTGAGAGTAAAGAGAAGGTACTATATACATGTATGAAATTGTCTAAGAAGGAATTTAATCAAGAAAAATGAAGAGGATTGCATTGAACCTATAGATCACTTTCAGCAATAGAACCATTTTCACAATATTAATTCTGTCAACCCAAGTCTGGGAGTATCTTATTCAATTTTTTCTTCAGTGTTTAAAATTTTAATGATCTGTAGATATATTGCAATTTCACTCAAATTCCAATGACATTTGTCACAGACCTGCAAACACCCTAAAATACACTTGGAAGCAAAAAAGACCCTAAAAAGGCAATGCAACCCTAAGTAGAAAGATGAATGTTTGGGATGACATGATACCTCGTCTTAAATTATATTAAGAGCCATAGAAGCAAAGGTAGCATGATACTGTCACAAAAAGAAAGTTACAAACCAATGAAATCATATACAGGACCTAGAAATAAACCCACACAGTTGCAGGCACCTAATTTTTGATAAAAGTGTCAAAAATGCACACCAGAGAAGAGGCATCCTCTTTGACAAATGGTGCTTGGAAAACTTGGTATACATATTTAGAATGAGCCTAGATCTTTTTTTATCTCTTATCCTGAAAAAAAAAATCAATTCAAAATGCATCAAAAAAGTTGATGTAAGATTTGAAACTCTGAAACTGCTAGAGGAGAGCATAGGCAAGACAAACATGTCAAGTTATGAGCATTGGCAAGGACTTTCTGAAAAGATTTATTAGAACAACAAATAATCTTAAGACTAGATAAATGGAATTGCATGAAACTAAAAAGCTTCTGCATAGCAAAAGGAAACAATCAGCAAAGAGTAGACAGCCTACAGAATTGGAGAAAAAAAATCTTTACCTGCTTTATGTATGGTCAGGGTTTAATGTCCAGACTACATAACAACTCAAATATTAAACATTCTTTCCCAATAAACCATCCAGCCAGTGGAAAAATGAATCATTAAAATAGTCATTAAAAGAAGAAATATTAGTGATCAATACATACTTGAAAAATATTTAATACCCTTAGTTATCAGGCAAACACAAATTAAAAGTGATTTGAGAATTTATTCGCCCCAGTCAGTATGGTTAACATAAAAAAAAAACAAATGTCAATAAAAGCTGGTGAGGGTGTGGGACAAAGAAAATTGTAATCACATAATGGATTACATATAATAAGAGAGCAGAAGTTGAAACTAACTGGAGGAAGGGTGGGAACCAGTTGGACAGAACAGGAGGCATGCAGAGAACAGTGGCAGAGGAATGCCATGGTGAAAACACATTACTTAACCCATAAAGTTAATAAAAGACATATTATACATTTCAAAAATCACTGAAAGTAGGTTTCAAATATTCTACCTCTCTCCAAACAATCAGTTTTGACAAGATAGACGTTAATTAGCTTGCTTTACTTATTCTGTATCATATTAATAAATCATGACATTACTTTTTGCCACATAGAAATATGCACGTTTAACTTGTCAATTGAGAATAAAAACTAGAAAGAGACACGAATAGTCATTTTTTTCAAAGACGATAAATAAATGCCCAACAGGTACAGGAAAAGGGAAATCCAAATAAAACCACAATTAGATTTCACCACATATATTTTAGGATGTCCATCATCAAAAAAGATAAAAAGCATTTGTGAGGATGTTGATAAAAGGGAACTTTAGAACATTGTTGGCAAAATTGTTAATTGATACAACCATTATGGAAAACACTATGGAATTTCTTTAAAATTAAAAACAGAATACCATATGATCTAGTAATTTCACTCATGAGCATTTATTCAAATGATTTGAAATCACTACTTTGGAGAAATACTCGAATTCTCAATTTCATTGCAACATTATTCACAATAGTCAAAATATGTTAGCAACCTAAATAACCCGATAAATATACTGATAACAAAATGTGATATATACCCACAATGGAATATTATTTGATATTAGAAGAGTGAAAGAAATTCTGACATTTGGTACTTGTCTGGAGAATATTTCCTAGGTTAAATAACTTAAGCATTCTATAGGATCTTAGCTATATATAGAATCTATAATTGTTAAATTCATAGAAGCAGAGAGTGGAATGGTGATTGCCAGTTGTTAGGTAGAAGAGGAAATTGGGAAGGAAGGTTAAAGAATATAAAATTTCAGGTATGGAAGATATTGATTTTGAATATTTATTCTATTAGACAGTACATGTATATAACAATACTGCATGATATATAAAAACTTAGACTTATTTCTCTCTCTCTCTCACACACACACACACATGCACACACACATACATACATAAACACATAGACACTCAGAGAGTAAAGTCTTAGGGAACTGGAAGGAGAAAATAATATATGAACATATTTCTTTTTTATATGTATGAAATACTGGCAAATAAAGAAAAATTTAAATAGTTTTAAATTAAATGACATTGAGCCATTAGGTTTTGGTAAGACTGGTTATAAAGTCAATCTAATATACATCACCTCAATATGAATGAACAAAATTTCTCCCACAGATTCCAAAGATGTGAGGTAACAGAAAGTTCCCAGCATGCAATTTTTATCCCATACCTTTTACTTTTGGAAAAGCTGAACATACATGACTACCAGTTAATTTAAAATACACTCTGCTTTTTTTGAGAAAATTTACCAACTACTAATAACACTAGGTGCTACCTGGGTGGTGCATACCCCCCTGAAAACAATGAAAAATTTCCAAAGTCTTTTACTTAGTGATTTATTGTTTCAACCTCATTTAGAAGGCAAATGAATATATATAATTCTTACGTGGGCTTAATTCTTTTCACAGTTTCAACTTCTGTCCTCTGAATTATACAAAAGGAGTAAATCTTACTTGTTAAAGAATTACACTTCTAAGATCACCTTTTAATCTTCCAGCTAAGGTAATTCCCAGTCTACTTCTTTCATGTATAAAGGGTGCTCATTTCAAGGAGGTGCCCTAGCCTATGTTTCTTAAACCCATAATTCTATTTTCATGACATCAACAAAGGCCTTCTGTGGATTTCTATGAAGACAAAAGATTCCATTTCTAGCCCCCTAAAGGAAAGGTAGCTTTGCTGTTCTGTGAAATTTTAAAATTCCTTGAACCATGTGTCTTTGAGGTTTGGCAACTCTTGACAATTTTACTTTTCTTTGCTCAAAAAAATCTGAGGCTCTAATAAACCAGCCAAGTGAAATTTCCCATGCAAGACAATCTTTAGAGACCATGGAATTGAGTTACAGTGAGGAATGTGCCTTTTTTTTCTGTGCATGGAATCTTTTATTAGAACGGAAACAGTTTAGTATCCCTATTATATTTTTACAAAACATTTTGTCCTGCTCTTGGGCTTTTGGGTGAGCTGAGGATGAGCTGAGGGTCATTAACCAAGTGTATTTGTACTTGGTCACAAAGCTGAGGTCTGGATGGATTCAATCCCAATGTGTTCCAGGTGTCTGTTCATAGGCATGGCCAATGCTAATCTGACACCTGACCTTGTCCTCAGGAAGGGCAAGGCCTATTAGGGCTACATCTGTGCTAAAATGCCCACTGTGGGAAGAAGCCAGTCTGATTACAGGCATAATTTGTCACCACCTTCACAAAAAATCTCCAGATTGATTTCCAAAGTTGTTGTACAAGTTTTCATGCCCACCAGCAATGGAGGAGTGTTCCACTTTCTCCCCAACCTTGCCAGCATGTGCTATCATTTGAGTTTTTGATCTTAGTCATTCTGAGAGGTGTGAGATGGAATCTCAGGGTCATCTTGAGTTGGATTTCCCTGATGATCAAAGATGTTGAATATTTCTTCAGGTGCCTCTAGGCCTTTAGAGACTCATCTTTTGTGAAGGCTCAGTTTAGCTCTATACCCCATTTTTTGATGGGGTTATTTGATTTTTTGGTATTTAATTTCTTGAGTTCCTTATATATTTTGGTTATCAGCCCTCTGTCGGATGTTGGGTTGGTTAAGATCTTTTCCTAATCTGTAGGCTGCCGTTTACTTCTAATGACAGTGTCCTTTGCCTTGCAGAAGCTTACTTAGTTACTGATTACTTAGTCTTTCATTATCAGCACTTTGACTAATTAATAGGCATATTTTTGTTCAATATTCTGATTTTGGCTGAATCAGTATTTTTCTGGTCTTAATGTTTTAGGAATTTTTTAAATTAAAAATATGTTTATTTATTAATTCTAGTTACATATCGATCACAGCCCCCTCCCTCCTTCCCTCCTGGTTCCACTCTCCACCCTCTACCCCCTCTCCCACTTATCCTACTCCTCCAGTGTGGAGGCTCCCACATATCAGTCCCCCTCAGTTCATCAGTCACATGAGGGCTAAGAGCTTCCTTTTGCTCTGGGGCCCAACTTAGCAGCTTCACTAGGGTAAAGTGTCCCACTAACAGGTAACAAAGTCCATGACTGAGACTGCGCCACTCCTACTTGTTAAGGGATCTGTATGAAGACCAAGTTGCCTATCCGCTATATTTGTATGGGGGGATCTAGGCCAAGTCTAAGCTTTTTTCTTCTTATTTTGGTTAGTGTTTCAGTTGTTGTAAGTCTCTAGGCATCTAGGTGAGTTGGTTCTGTTGATGTTCATGTGTTGATCTTGACCCCTCTGAGTCTCTCTATTCCTCCTCCCTCTCTTACATATGGCTCCCAGAGTTCCACCTAATATTTGAGTGTGTGTCTCAGCATCTGTTTTGATCTGCTACTGGGTGGAATTTCTCATAGGATAGTTATGCTAGGTTCCTGTTTCTTTGGGCCTGTGGGTTATAGGATAGTTATCCTGTACTATATGGCTAAAATCCAATTATAAGTGAGTAGATGCCATGTACAACTTTCTGAGTCTGGGTTAGTTCACTCAGAATGAGCTTTTCTAGTTCCATCCATTTGACAGCAAATTGCATGATTTCCTTGTTTCTGATAGCTGAGTAGTATTCCATTGTATAAATGTACCACAGATTTGTATTCATTCTTTGGTTGAAGGACATCTGGGTTGTTTCCAGTTTCTAGCTATTACAAATAAAACTGCTATGAACATAGTTAAGAAGATATCCTTGTAGTTTGGTGAGGAATCATTTGGATGTATGCCCAGGAGTGGTATGGCTGGGTCTTGAGGTAGAGCTATTCTAATTTTCTAAGATATCCCTAGAACGATTTCCATAGTGGTTGTACAAGTTTGCACTCCTACCAGCAATGGAGGAGGGTTCCCCTTTCTCCACAACCTCGCCAGGATGAGCTGTCATTTGAGTTTTTGATCTTAGCCATTCTCACAGGTGTGAGATGGAATCTCAGGGTCGTTTTCAGTTGTATTTCTCTGATAACTAAAGATATTGAGGATTTATTCATGTGTTTCTCAGTCATTAGGTGTAGATGTTCTAGAAATTTTAAGGGGAAAGGGTTTCTTGGCTTACAATTCCAGGTTACAGCCCTTCATTGTAGGAGTGTCTCAGTGACAGGAGCTTGGGATAGCTGACCACACCACATCCATAGTTAAGAGGCAAGTGAACCAAATGTATCTATGCTGTTTTCTGCTTTGTTGATTATGCTCATCTAGCTCACTTTACTCTCATATGGTTCTGGGCCTAGCCCATGAAATGATTCTACCCCGTAATGATCTGGATCCTTCTACATCAATTGTCAATCAATTCAATCCATTGCAGATGTGTTTATAGATCAACTTTATCCAGAAAATTTCTTAATTGCTACTCTCTTCCTGGGTAATTTTAAGTTATGTTAAGTTGACATTTAAAGCTTACATAGAATCACTTACACAGAGAGGCCTGGCCGGGTTTTGTGATCTAATATTGCTTAACATTTCTGATGGTTGACTTTTGGCTGTTGTCTGGGCCACGTATTTTAAGTGGGCTACACTGGACTGCCTTATATGACAGCTAGGTTCTAAGAGGAGTACTTAAAATACCCAAATTTTCAGCTTCTGCCTAAATTACATTTGTTCATGTTCCATTGACCAAAGCAAATAACATGGTAAACCCTTAAATAAATGTGGAAAGGGACCACCTAAGAAAAAGGATATCAACAGATGCAATTCATTAGCCATGCTATTACTGAAACAATTTATCACAGGTGGTAAATATGGTGGTAGGGGCACTTAAGATCCTGAGGGAAATTATCAATAAATATTTTGATATTTTAACAACAGGTATGTTATCAAAAGATAAACGTAAGTACAGGTGCATATGGTTTATATTTAAATCCTGGCTGGGAGACTCTGCATGTTCTAGGAATGAGTAACAGTACTTTGGACTGCTAATTATAAAGAATAAAATACACTATTTTGGACTGCTAATTATAAAGAATAATACAATATGGAGAATGCCTTTCTCATTTGTGAAATGACACTCTCTAGAGGAGTATTCTCATGGAAAGTATCATTTGTAGTATCTAAAGCAATGGTTATCTCAACCTGTGTGTAATGACCTTTTTGGGGTCACATATCAGATATCCTGCATATCTGATATTTATATTATGATTCATAACAGTAGCAAAGTTACAGTTATGGTTGGGGTCACTACAATAAGAGGAAATGTGTTAAAGGGTCACAGCATTAGGAGGGTTGGGAACCTCTGATCTAGAGAGAGATTCTTTGAAGTCTTCTTTACTCAACACACATTTGTTGAAGGGCTACTACATTACTGGCAAGAGATATGGAAATATAATGAAGAAAAGGGACACTAAATCTTTCACATTGTGGAATACAAAAACCAACTTGTAAAATCAGTATAAGTTGTGTTTCTATATAGTAACAATGAGAAGTCTATATTAAGAAGGAATAAAGAAAGCAGTGTTTTTTTATAATAACACCATTGAAGAGTAGAATATTTGGTAATAGGCTTAACCAAAGGCATAAAAAAACTTGGACATAGATGAGGAGACTTCCCTATGTCTCCGTGAGGTGTCCTTTGGGTGTATACCCAGAAGTGGTATGGCTGGGTCCTGAGGCAAAGTTATTCCAAGGTTTCTAAGATATCTCCAGACAGACCTCCATAGTGGTTGCACAAGCCTGCACTCCCACCAGCAATGGAGTGGGGTTCCCCTTTCTCCACACCCTCGCCAGCATGTGCTGTCATTTGAGCTCTTTATCTTAGCCATTCTGACAGGTGTGAGATGGAATCTCAGAGTCATCTTGAGTTACATTTCTCTGATGATTAAGGATGTTGAGCATTTCTTCAGGTGTCTCTCGGCCATTAGGGATTCCTCCTTTGTGAATTCTCTATTTAGCTCTGTCCCCCATTTTTTGATTGGATTATTTGGTTTCTTGGGATTTAATTTCTTGAGTTCTTTGTAGATTTTGGATATTAGCCCTCTGTCAGATGTGGGGTTGGTGAAGATTTTCTCCTAGTCTGTAGGCTGCCATTGTGTTCGAATGACAGTGTCTTTTGCCTTACAGAAGCTTTTTAGTTTCATGAGGTCCCGTTTATTGATTGTTGATCTCAAGTCCTGAGCTGTTGGTGTTCTGTTCAGGAAGTTGTCGCCTGTGCCAATTAGTTCGAGGGTTTCTCTCACTTTTTCTTGTAGTAGATTTAGTGTGACTGGGCTTATGTTAAGGTCTTTGATCCACTTGGACTTAAGTTTTGTACAAGGTGGTAAGTATGGGTCTAACTTCATTCTTTTACAAATGGACATCCAGTTGGACCAGCACCATTTGTTGAAGATGCTGTCCTTCTTCCATTGTGTTGTTTTGGCTTCTTTGTCAAAAATTAGGTGGCCATAAGTGTGTGGGTCTATTTCTGGATCTTCAATTCGATTCCATTGATCCACTGGTCTGTTTCTATACCAGTACCATGCTGTTTTTACTATTGCTCTGTAGTACAGCTTGAAATCTGGGATGGTGATACCTCCAGATGTTTTTTTATTGTACAGGATTGATTTAGCTATTCTGGACTTTTGGTTATCCATATGAAATTGAGGCTAGCTCTTTCCAAGTCTATAAAAAATTGTGTTGGTATTTTGTTAGGAATTGCATTGAATCTATATATTGCTTTTTGTAGGATGGCCATTTTTATTATGTTGATCTTACCTATCCATGAGCATGGGAGATCTTTCCATCTTCTGATGGCCTCTTCAATTTTCTTTCTTCAAGGGCTTGAAGTTCTTGTTGTACAGGTCCTTTACTTGCTTGGTTAGAGTTACTCCCAGGTATTTTATGTTGTTTGCGGCTACTGTGAAGGGGGTTGTTTCCCTTATTTCTTTCTCAGCCCATTTGTTTGTTGTATAAAGAAGGGCTTCTGATTTTTTTGAATTAATTTTGTATCCAGCCACTTTGCTGAAGGTGTTTATCAGCTGTAAGAGTTCTCTGGTGGCATTTTTGGGGTCGCTTATGTATACTATCATATCATCTGCAAATAGGGATAATTTGACTTCTTCGTTTCCGATGTTTATCCCCTTGATGTCCTTTAGTTGTTTTATTGCTCTAGCAAGAAATTCAAGTACTATATTGAAGAGATATGGTGAAAGTGGACATCCTTGTCTTGTCCCTGAGTTTAGAGGAAATGCTTCAAATTTCTCTTCATTTATTTTGATGTTGGCCACTGGCCTGCTGTATATTGCCTTTATTATTTCTAGGTATGGCCCTTGTATGCCCGTTCTCTCCAGAACTTTTAGCATGAAGGGGTGTTGGATTTTGTCAAATGATTTTTCTGCATCTAGCGAGATTATCATGTGGTTTTTTCTTTCATTTTGTTTATATGGTGAATGACGTTGATAGACTTTCGTATGTTGAACCATCCCTGCATCCGTGGGATGAAGCCCACTTGATCATGGTGTATGATACTTTTGATGTGTTCTTGAATTCGGTTTGCTAGTATTTTATTAAGTATTTTTGCATCTATGTTCATGAGGGAGATTGGTCTGAAGTTCTCTTTCTTTGTTGGGTCTTTGTGTGGTTTAGGAATCAGGGTGATTGTGGCCTCGTAGAATGAGTTTGGCAATGTTCTTTCAGATTCTATTTTGTGAAAGAGTTTGAAAAGGATTGGTGTTAGCTCCTCTTTGAAGGTCCTGTAGAATTACGTGCTAAAGCCATCTGGCCCTGGGATTTTTTTGGTTGGGAGATTTTTAATGACTGTTTCTATTTCCTTAGGGGTTATAGGGATGTTTAATCTGTTTATCTGATCTTGATTTAGCTTTGGTAGGTGGAATCTATCAAGAAAATTGTCCATTTTACTTAAGTTTTCAAATTTGGTGGAGTATAGATTTTTAAAGTAGGATCCAAATATTCTCTGGATTTCCTCAATGTCTGTTGTTATTTCTCCCTTTTCATTTCTGATTTTGTTGATTTGTGTTTTCTCCCTCTGTCTTTTAGTTAATTTGGCTAAAGGTCTGTCTATTTTGTTGATTTTCTCGAAGAACCAACTCTTGGTTTCATTGATTCTTTGTATAGTTCTTTTTGTTTCTAAGTTGTTGATTTCAGCCCTATGTTTGATGATCTCCTGCCTTCTGCTCCTCTTGGGAGTGTTAGCTTCTTTTTTTTTTTTTTTCCAATTCACCCAGTTTATCTGTTAATTCGCTAATATGAGCTGTCACAATTTTCTTTTTGAAAGCACTTAGTGCTATGAACTTTCCTCGTAGCACAGCTTTCATTGTGTCCCATAGGTTTGGGTATGTTGTGTCTTCATTTTCATTGGATTTTAAGAAGTCTTTGATTTCCTTCTTTATTTCTCCCCTGACCCAGTGGTCCTCTAGTAAAGAGTTGTTCAATTTCAATGTGAATGTAGACTTTCTGTTGATTCTTTTGCTATTGAAGTCCAGCTTTATTCCATCGTGGTCTGATAAGATACAAGGGGTTATTTCAATTTTCTTGTATCTGTTGAGGCTATCTTTCTGTCCAACTATATGGTCGATTTTGGAGAAGGTTCCGTGAGGTGCTGAGAAGAAGGTGTATTCTTTTGTGTTTGGGTGAAACGTTCTGTAGATATCTGTTAGGCCCATTTGGTTCATGATCTCTGTTAGACTCATTATTTCTCTGTTTGGCTTCTGTCTTGATGATCTGTCCATAGTTGTGAGTGGGGTGTTGAAGTCTCCCACTACTAAAGTGTTTCGATCGATGTGCAATTTAAGTTTTAGAAGCGTTTCTTTTATAAATGTAGGTGCCTTTGTATTTGGGGCATAGATGTTCAATATTGAGATGACCTCTTGGTGTATATTTCCTTTAATGAGTATGTAATGCCCTTCTCTGTCTTTTTTTATTAACTTCAATTGGAAGTCTATTTTGTTTGATATTATGGTGGCTACTCCAGCTTGTTTCCTGGGTCCATTTGCTTGGAAGACCTTCTCCCAGCCCTTTACTCTGAGGTCGTATTTATCTTCAATAGTGAGATGTGTTTCTTGTATACAGCAAAAAGATGGGTCTTGTTTACGGATCCAGTCTGTAAGTTTGTGTCTTTTTATTGGCGAGTTGAGTCCATTGATGTTGATGGATATTAGTGACCAGGGGTTGTTATTTTCCATTATTTTGGTATAGCTGGCTGTCTTGTGTTTCTCTTTTGTTTAGTTGCTGTGGAGGTTTCTATTTCCTCTGTTTTCTTGGGTGTAGTTATCTTCTCTGTGTTGGAATTTTCCTTCTAGGATCTTCTTTAGGGCTGGGTTTGTGAGGAGATATTGTTTGAATTTGATTTTGTCATGGAATATCTTGTTTTCTCCTTCTATGTTGATAGACAGTTTTGCTGGGTATAGTAGTTTGGCTAGGCACCTATGTTCTCTCAGGGCTTGTAGGACATCCGTCCAGGCCCTTCTAGCTTTTAAAGTTTCTGAGGAGAAGTCAGGTGTGATTCTGATGGGTCTGCCATTGTATGTGACTTGGCCTTTTTCTCTTACAGCTTTTAATATCCTTTCTTTGTTCTCTACATTTGGAGTTTCTATTATGTGGCGAGAGGAGTTTCTTTTCTGATCTAATAATCTGTTTGGTGTTCTGTAAGCCTCTTGGATTTTTACTGGCATCTCTTTCTTTATGTTTGGGAAGTTTTCTTCTATGATTTTGTTGAAGATATTTCCTGGACCATGGAGTTGGGAGTCTTCTCTTTCCTCTATGCCTATAATTCTTAGGTTCCATCTTTTCATTGAGTCCTTGATTTCTTGGATGTTGTGGGTGAGAGATTTTTTAGCTTTCTCATTTTCTTTGGATGTTGTACTGATTTCGTCCATCGAATCTTCCATGCCTGAGGTCCTGTCTTCCATCTCTTGCATCCTATTTTTCATACTCACATCCGTAGTTCCTGTTCTCTTCTCTTTATTCTCTATTTCGTCTTTTAACTCTGACTGTGTTTTCTTTATTGTTTCCATTTCTATTTTCATGTCTTGAATGGTAGTGTTCGTTTTGTACATTTCCTTCTCCAGTTTGCTTGTTTTTGTCTGGAGATCTTTCATTGCTTTATCCTTTTCCTGTTCAAGCTGGGTCACCTTGGCTTGGAGCTCTTTAATGATGTTATTCATTGTTTTGACCTGTACAATTGTGGCTTCTTTGGATTCCTTCACAGTTTTAATTTCTTCTTGAAGGGACTTTATCACTTTCCATAATGTAGAATTGTCATCGTTTTCATGTGTTTTAGTTGTGGTGAGGTGGTTCCGGCTGGACAGAATAGCGTTGCTTTCTTTTGTTGGAGACATTTCACTCTGTTTTTTTTTTTGTCTGGGGCCTCTGGCCATGTGTAATTTTTTTTGCTGTCTTCTGGACTTGGATCCAAAGGGGGCACTGTGGTGTAGGATTTGAGTTGCCTTAGTCCACCCCTATGAGGTGAGTCATTCAGTCCCGCCTCCCAGGTGGAGACCTAATTAATTCAGGTGGTGGAGCTGTGTACAAGTAAGCTCTGGTTCCCCGCCTGAAGGGCCCATGCTAGTACATAAGACCGATATTCGACAGCTTCAAATATCTCTCAGTTTGCCCGGGGTTGGTTCCTGTAGCAGGCAAATCTGCAGGTCAGCTTCAGTAGCCTTGCCGCTCCTGCACCTTGGAAACTGGCCAGTGATGTCACAGACTGCGATCTGTGTTCTGAAGGCACTTTGCAGCGGTCGCAACCTTTCAGTAGATAATTGGATCATCTGTGTGAGACCTGGGAGTGCCCAGCAGGGTGGGGATTATCTCTGCATGGTTTCTGAATCTGCCGGCTGGGTATTAGGTTGGAGCTTACCGGGCGTCTCTCCTTTTGGGGAATGAGTGATCCCGATTCCCAGGTCCAGAGGCTTCCTAGCGTGTCTGAGAGTTGGAACAGGCGTCCTGCCCAGGGATCTTCCATGGTCCGTGTGTAGCTGGGTGAGATTTAGAAGGGGTCATGCCCTTTGTACAGTGTCCTGGAACACTTGCCACCTTGTGACTGTTGACCCCAAAATCAAAATACGGCCGCCGCCATGTTGGATTCCTCTATGCTACCTTTCTTGTTAACCATTTTCTCTGATTGGTTAAATAAATGCTAAGACCTGAGATTGGGCAAAGACAGAAGTAGGCAGGACTAAGGTGCTTGGTCTTCTGAAGCAGAGATGGTCATGGGAAGAAGAAGCCTCCAGAAGAAGAATAGGAGCCAGGAGCAGGAAGAAGGAGACACATGATGGGCTAGATTAAAGACGATCATTCCACATGGCCTAGAACAATGACATAGCATGGAGAATAACAGCCCAGGGGGCATGTATATATATATGGGATCATATCTGGGGAATAGAATTAAGGGGTAGCTTAGATGGGATAAGATTGCACAATGTAGGCCAAGGCTTGTTAAATTCCATCAGGTGTCTGTGTGGTCATTTATAATGGCAGGTTAAGGATTAACACTGCTGACCAATTAATGATAATACAAATGCAAAATAATTTAATTAACCATTTCTTCTACAATATGTCACATCATATGCAAAATTAACCCAAATGAAACAAAGAAATAAATTATAAGAACTGAAAGCATAAAAATCTTAGAAGGAAACATAAGGAAAAGTTTATAACTTTAGAATTGGCAGTGGATTTTGAGTATGATATACAAAACACAGATAATAAAAAAGATATTGTGTCCTTATCAAAATTAAAAATAAATTGTGAACCAAAAAGCATTATTAAATGTAGTAACAAGGCAACAAATATAATGTTAATTATTTGCAAGTCATATATCTGAGGAAGGCTTTATATCCATAATACATAAAGAACTCCTGCAATTTAGCAACAGAATAATGACAAAACCTGATTCCAAATGGACAACACTTGAATAGAGATTCCACTAAGGAAAGTATATTATTGTCCAATTGACACATTAAAAGATGTTCAGCAGAAGATCATGTAGGCTACCCAGAAACCTTCTCCATTCTCTCTGTTCCCCTAGTTCAAATCCTCAGGTCATCCCTAGCTCTGCAGCAGAACACCAGCTGTAGACTACCTTTGCCCTTGACCACACCTCCTGTGGTCACCTTCCCCCAGCCTCCAACACCAGCTAATACTTGCCTTGAACACACCAGCCAAGCAGGTCAGTAAAACAGGAAACACACAGACCACTCTGAAAACCCAGAGAGGAAACAGAAACCAAGGACTAAAACACCCATCCAACAAAGACAAACCCAGAAATCAGCACCTAGACCCATAACCTGTAGTGAAACAGAAGCAGTAATTAAAAATGTCTCAACGCCCCCCGCCCCACTTCCCCAAAGCCCAGGGCCAGATGGTTTTAGTGCAGAATTCTAACTGAATTTTAAAGAAAAACTAACTCCAAATACTCCTCAAGTTATTTCACAAAAGAGGAACAGAAAGAACATTGTTTAATCCATTTTATGAGTTCACAGTTACCCTCATACCCAAATCACATAAAGACTCAACAAAGAAAAAAAATGCAGAGCAATTTCCTTTATGAACCCAGGTGTAAAAAGACTCAATAAAATACTTGTACAATGAATGCAACAACACCTCAAAAAGATCATCCGCTATAATTAAATAAGCTTCATTCCAGAGATGCAGGGATGGTTCAGTATATGAAAATTAGTAAACGTAATCCACCATATGACCAAACTGAAAGAAAAAAAAAGATCATTTCATTAGATGCCAAAAAATAGGCCTTTGGCAAAGCCCAACATCTCATCATAATAAAAAGTTACAGAAGGATTAGTGATACAAAGGACATACCCAAACATAAAAAGGCAGTTCACAGCAAGCCTATAGCCAACATCAAATTAAATAGATACTCAAAGCAATTCCACCAAAATCAGGATAAGACAAGGTTGTCCACTCTCTCCTTATCTATTCAATATATAATATGTGAAATTTTAGCTAGAATAATAAGACTACTGAAGGAGATCAAGGGGATACAAATTGGAAACGAAGAAATCAAAGTATTGTTATGCAGATGATATGATAGTATATGTAAGTGACCCTAAAAATTCCAATAGGGAACTCCTACAGCTGATAAACACTTTCAGGAAAGTGCCTGGATAATATAGTCAATATACAGTGTTGTTTGGGACAATTTGCTTTGTGTTGAAAATGGTGTGTGCATGTTGGGGAGGGTGGTGGTCAGAGGTCTGGGAAACATTTTGCAATCGTCATGAAGATCTGGACATCCTGGTTTGTTAATTTATAAAGTGTAATACTTTTTTTGAGGCAGGGTAGGGTTTCTCTGTGTAACAGAGCCCTGGCTGTCCTGGAGCTCACTTTGTAGACCAGACTGGCCTTGAACTCACAGAGATTTGCCTGCCTCTGCCTCTGTTGGGATTAAAGGCATGTGCCACCATTCCTGGCTTGAGTGTGATACTTTTACTGAGGTCCCCTTTAAGTTGCCAATTGGGCATCATTGCATGCAGACTTAGGGAGGGATGTATACAGTGGGCTATCAAAAGCCCCTGTAAACAGGCTTTAGCTTCTAGTTTGGTGTGAGAGACAGCACATGATCTTGGTGTCTGGGCGCCCTTCTTGGGATGATGAGTAGGTCCCTGGAACAGAGACTGGATCTCACTGAGCAGCCTCAGCTTTCCTCAATTGGTTGTGACCCAGTTGGACCTACAGGCAGCGGACTGGGGTAGGGAGTCTAACCCGTATGATCCTGAGAACCAGTGAGTCTCCTCAAGAAGGTGGGTAGAGCTGTGGACCAGAGGCTAGCACCATATGTCCCTGGAACCCGGGGGCTTTCCTTACACAGGGGAGACATGGACATGATCATTTCGGATTCATTAGCCCCTCACTCTTTCCACAGTTTCTAAGCTCCTGCCACCCAATCACTGTGTGTGGTGAACTCTGCCATCTTGGAATCTCCCATGCAGTCTTCTCCAAGGAATGGGTGGGCAGTGGTCAGGGAACTGTGTAACTCTGGCACCTGGGGGTCATCCACAGGTGGGCAGAAAGAGCTGAGGGACTGGAGACTGGTTCTCTGCACCCCTGGAATCTTGAAGCTGACCTCGGAAATGCCAAGGACTGGTTCCTGTCTTCAGTAGCAAGGCCACTCGCTCATTCTGCTGTCACTTAGCTCCTGATACCAGGACACTATGCTCACTGGGTGTCACAATCTTGAGGCCTCCTTCTAGCTAGGTAGGGCTTCTAGGGCAGCGAGGGGATCACTAACCCACCTACAAAACCTTCAACCCCAAGTTTACCCTGTATACAAGATGTGCAGGGTTAGAGATTTACCTGAAATTGAGGGAATGTCCAACAAATGATAAGGCAACCTGAGACCTACCCCAAGGGAGAGAACCAACCCCGAACACTATTAATGATACTCTGATATGCTTACAGACAGGAACGTAGCATAACTGTCCTCTGAGAAGCTCCATGCAGCAGAAGATACAAACAGAGGCTGGGACACATTGCCAAACACCAAACATTAAGTGGAGTGCAGGGTGTCTTGTGGAAGATTGGGGAGAAGGAAAGAAAGACCCAGAGGGGACAAGAACCCTATAAGAAGACAAATAGAGACAAATAATCTAAGCCCATAGGGACTCACAGAGACTGAAGCACCAACCAAAGAGCATGCATGAACTGGACCTAGGCCCCCTACACATATGTAACCAAGGGGCAGCTTGGTCATCCTGTGGGTCCCCTACCAAGTGGAGCAGGGGCTGTCTCTGACATGGACTCTGATGCCTGCTTTTTTTTTTTTTAATCACTTCCCCCTAATGGGCCTGCAGTTACTTGCCTCAATGTAAGAGGATTCTCTCAGTCCTGATGCTACTCTATGTGCTGGGGTGGGATGGTATAGGAGGCCTTCCCTCTTCTGAAGAGGAGAGGGGAGTTAGGGAGAAGGGGGTAGGTAGGCAGGACCCAGAGGAGGAGAGGGAGTGGGCTACGATCAGCATGGAAAATGAATAAGTATATAAACTTAAAAAAAAAGTGTTCCCCTTTCTCTACAACCTCACCAATATGTGCTTTCATTTGAGTTTTTGATCTTAGCCATTTGGACAGGTGTGAGATGGAATCTCAGAGACATCTTGAGTTGCATTTCTCTGATGATTAAAGATGTTGAGCATTTCTTTATGTGTCTCTCAGCCATTAGGGAGTCCTCTTTTGTGAATTTTTGGTTTAGCTCTGTACTCCATTTTTTTGATTGGATTATTTGGTTTGTTGGTGTTTAATTTCTTGAGTTCTTTATAAATTATGGATATTAGCCCTCTGTCAGATGTGGGGTTGGTAAAGATCTTTTCCCAATCTGTAGGTTGGTGTTTTGTTCTAATGACAGCATCCTTTTTGTTACAGAAGCTTTTCAGTTTCATAAGGTCCCATTTATTGAGCCTGAGCTATTGATGTTCTGTTCAGGAAGTTGTCACCTGTGCCAATGAGTTCCAGGCATTTCCCCAATTTCTCTTCTATTAGATTTAGTATATCTGGTTTTATATTTAGGTCTTTGATTCACTTGGACTTAAGTTTTGTGCAAGGTGATAAATATGGGTCTATTTGCATTCCTTTACATGTTGACATCCAGTTAGAGAAGGACCATTTGTTGAAAATGCTGTCCTTTTTCTATTCTATGGTTTTGGCTTCTTTGTCAAAAATTAAGTGACCTTAGATATGTGGGTTTATTTATGGGCCTTCAATTTGATTCCATTCATCAACGTCTGTTTCTATGACAAACTTGTATGACCATTATGGTAATCAGTCTGACTGTATCTTAGAAAACTTGAATAGCTCTACCTCATGATCCAGCAATACCACTCCTGGGCATATATCCAAAAAATTCTTCACCAAACCACAAGGATAATGTTCATAGTGGCTTTATTTGTAATAGCTAGAAACAGGAAACAACCCAGATGCCCTACAATTGAAGAATGGATTAAAAAACCCCAAAACTTTGGTATAGTTACACAATGGAATACTACTCAGCCACTAGAAACAAGGAAATCATGCAATTTGCAACCAAATGGTTAGACATAGAAAAGCTCATCCTGAGTGAGCTTATTCAGACTCAGAAAGATACATATGGCATGTATTCACTTACAGCTGGATGTTACCCATATAGTACATGATACCTATCCTACAGCCCACAGACCTAAAGGAACAGGAACCTAGCCTAACTACCCTATGATAAATTCCACCCAGCAGCAGATCAAAACAGATGCTGAGACACACAGTCAAATCTAAGGTGGAACTCTGGGAGCCTATATAAGAGAGGGAGGAGGAATAGAGAGACCCAGAGGGGTCAAAATCAATACATAAAATCAATAGAACCAACCAACATAGGCCCCTAGAGGCTTAAGCAACTGAAACACTTACCAAAATAAGAAGAAAAAAAGCTTAGACTTGACCTAGACCCCCACATACAAATATAGAGAATAGGCAACTTGGTCCTCATACAGATCCCTTAACCAGTAGGAATGGGAGGGTCTCAATCATGGACTTTGTTACCTTAGTGGGACACTTTACCATTGTGGAGCTTCCAAGTTGGGCCCCAGAGCAAGAGGAAGCTGTTAGCCCTCATGTGACTTATGAACTGAGGGTGGCTGATATGTTGGGACCCTCCACACTGGAGGAGTAGGATAGGTGGGAGAGGGAGTAGAGGGTGGGAGGGTGAGACTGGAGAGGGAGGAGTGAGGGGGTTATGATTGAGATGTAACTTGAATAAATAAATAAATAAATATACTTAATAATATCTTGTTCTCTGTCTCTCTGTCTCTGTCTCTCAGAGGACTCCAAACCATTAATGGAAACATAGTAATTCATATAAATAAATGTATATAAAAAAGAAAGAAATCAGCCCAATGACTGGCACCTGTGGGGAACATGTGGGAGCACTCGTGGTCTTGGTCAACAGGTGTGCCTCAGGAGGAAGGCATAAAGTTGGCCAATAAGAAAACATCCGGATGCATAATTAGAGAGCATATAAAAAGGAAGGCCTGGAAACTCGAGAGGGCTTTTTTTGCTTGGCATTGCTTCACATCACTGCTCATTGCTGCTTCACTTCAAAAGACTCTATAGACAGCATTTTGCCAAAGGTTATGGCTGTTAAACCTTGAGACTTGCTAAAGATTGCAGCCTGGGTTGGGCAGAGCCCAGGTGGGTTGAACCTAGGTTGGGCTGAGCCAAACTGAACCCTCACTTGGTGCCATAAAAATGGCCAGCATCCACGCTTTCCAAGGAGTGCAGCATTTGCAGTACCTACTCCAAGAATGTTCAGCTAACTCAAATGAACACTAGAGACCTCAGCCCCAAGTGGGGGATGGGGCAACTGGCATCTTGATACCAGAGCCAGGTAACCACTGAGCTGCTGCTGATTGCTGTGTTCCCTTTGGCATTGGCTGATTTGGATGGACTGCCAATGAGCTGTCCGAAGGAACTACGCCTGAGTAGTATCCTTCATTCTGTGCCTCGGGTTGGTGGGTTGGAAGGTGTTTAGAATTATTAATATAGTATAAAGGTACGATGACAGTTTTCATAAAGGAAAGATATTCAAGCTCCAACAAAGCTAAACAAGGGCCACAAACCATTCCAACAAGGACTCCAAACCATTAATGGAAACATAGTAATTCATAAATATTCTTCCTTTTTTAGGGAGATGTTAGATTAAAACTGAATAGAATCACAGAACAAGAAATAATAGGTAAGGAGGGTTAGTTTCTATCTATTCATTTTATGTATAACTTAAGTATATGTACTTGTTATGTATATTTGGAGTAATTTTACACAACTCTTTCCTGACAAATCTTTTCTTACACTTTGCTATTTGTGTCCTGTCCAAAAGTTATATGTTGATCCCTAACCTTTACTGTAACTGGATTTAAAAATTCAGTTTCAGGAATAAAGTTGAATGAGGTCATAATGCTGAGGCCTTAATCTGATAGGATTGGTGTGTCTGTACGTTGCATGGATGAAAGGCCATGAGAACACATTGTGAAAAGGTAGCTATCTACAGGCCAGAAAAGGAGGCCTCACCAGAATCCAACCATGCTGCCAAACAGCTCAAATAGAGTGAGAAAATACATTTCTGTTGTTTATGCTAAGTCTCATTTTATGGCATCCCAAGATTCGTTGTGGGTTTTTTTCCTGCTTCCTTGTTTTTTTTTTTTTTTTGCACTTGCTTCTCTATTTGCCTGTTGCTGGAGTTAACTATGGTTGTCAATTTGACTGCATTTGGAATTAACTATAAAACCCAAGCTGCTAGGCACTCTTTTGATGTATTTTCTGCATCATATAATTTCAAGTAGGAAGACCCATCCTAAGTCTGGACCACACTTTCTGGTAATGACCCAGATAAAAGGACATAGGAGGAAAATGCTTTTTCCCTGCTTGCCCTCACTCTTGCTGGCAAGTTTGTATGTCTTGTTTATTGTGGCCAATTTTAAATTTAATTTTGTGAGGATTCCATGTAGACTAAAGAGCAGCAGCTCTCCAAGAGTCTTTCAGGACATAAGCAGAAGATTCATACCACTGAGACATCCAGCTTTGTAGACTTAACAACTACCAGATTCTCCACTCTCTCCTTGTGAGACTGTACCATTGTTGGAGGACTCAGTCCACACTCTGTAAGCCAGGTTAATAATTCCCATATATATTGAATTATACAGCTATTATTCCATTGTCTATTATGCCTAACTCATACTCTGAGACTGACATGGTGTCATTTCCTATATTGGAGTGCTGAGGCCACATTCTGTAAGCCAGGCTAACAATTCCCATATATATTGAATTATACAGCTATTATTCCATTGTCTATCATGCCTAACTCATACTCTGAGACTGACATGGTGTCATTTCCTATGGGCAGCCTTTCCTGAAGATCCATCTCTTCTTTGCCAAGGATTAGATTAGGGAACCTCTCTTCCTGCTCTCATTGCAGTAGTGTTTAATTCTCTTCATAATACAAGCTTCTTTTGCTTGTATCTCTTGTGAGATACAAGTGGCATATCTCTTGGCACTAGTCACTGTCATCACTCTATAAACACCCTCCATAAATGATGGCCAAAACTATTGCACTGTTTATCAGTTACAAACTGATTCGCAGAACACTCAGATTTGAAAGCCCAATCTCATTTTGGACAGCTCACCTACAAGACCATGGGTAAGAAATAGAAATTCTATCATTAAACAAATAAACTAAGCTCTTGCAAAGTGGTACTAGGCTAGTCCATATAGAAGACATAGTTATAGATCCTTCATAACTCCCCTATACAAAGGAATTATCAATCAAGTATGAAGAGTCTAACAACTGAGAGATTCCATCAGTTAGGACCTTTATAATCTGCTTCAGTTTTTAAACCAGTCACCGTTCATAAAACAGCTCACTGAGAAAAATTCCAATGATTAAAGTTACACTCTCTGAGGTTATTTGGAGGTGGGTTAATCCTAGCTAATGACTTAATAAACCAGTAGTTCAAGACCCCAGACTTTTCCATTCAATATGGGACTTCTCTAATGAGCAGATACTTTGTCAGGTCTATACCACAATCCCATGGCTTCTCTTGCTCCACCCTGCTTATCCTTCTTTATGTATTCATTTTTTGTCTCTAATAATCCTTTTGCTCTCCTTGTAACTCTTTTTCAGATTATGACATTTGGAATAAGAAACAGCCCAAGAAAGTAGACTATAAGACCTGGCTTAAAAAGTTGATTAATCTACATATAGCTGGGAATGACGACCCCATTCCTGTTGGAAGGTCATGTATGCATAGGCAATCTCTGGCACTTGCCAGCATCCCAAATGTTAAGACTTTCACCTGTCATGTTTCAGATGAAATATCGCAGTAGGGAGACTACATTCTAGTAGAATGATTCAAGTATTTTAAGTCTGTATGAAAGGCATGATTAATATAAAGAAAATGGAATTTATTGTTAGTAAATTTATTCAGTTACACCGATGCCATAGAGAAAATTAAAAGTAGAATACAAATATCAATTAAAATCCAAATATAAAACCCAAAAAATAGTTTAATAGTTCACAAAGAAAACTGCATTTAATGAAATGGATGGTCACAAAAAACTGAAGATCAAATGATCATTAGAGTGACTGAACTTCAATGCCAAACTGAAGTAGGTAAATTATGCCAAAGTTGAGGTCCTACTACAAAAATATGAAAAAAAGAAACTATAGGATCCTGGCATGTGTGATGATGACATATAGGAATGTTCCTCAAAATTCTGACTCCTTAGTCTTCCTTAAAATTTCTAAGCCTGGAAAAATAGTGGCAACACCTCCTCCAGTATGAGCCTGTACTTCCACCATATAAGGAGATATAACAAAGATTCTTGTTCCACAAAGCAACATGCCTATAGCCTATAACCATCATAATCTTTCTAAAAACAAACATTAAAATCCACAAAGAACTAGACGGTATTACAGGAATATTCCATCAGAAGTCAGGGCAGTACCTATGGGACAGGGTTCTGAAGATACTTGCACAAGGTGAGCTTTAGCATAAGACTAGGTTAGGAAAAGTCTGGTGGTTTCTAAGTTCTTTCTTGGAACACAGTACTTACTTCAGCATAGACCTCAAAGGTCAGTGTAACTCAATGCTAGAGTGAAACCCAACTTTTTAAAATTACTAAACATTTATTGATAACTATATTCACTTATAACAAATACAAACACTCACTTAACTACTAACCCTATGAATGACTACAACCCCTATGACCTAACCACTAAACCTATTGATAACTATTACAACTATTTTCCTAACCTTTTAGAAGGATACAGCCTCTGGGGCAGGTCCTCAGTCGTCAGGAACACAGTCTCTGGGGTAGACCCTTTAATGCACTTAGCAAGCTTTCTTCTGGAATATTTCAGATGTAGATCTGTCAGGGTAAATTGGTTATGGCAGTTTCACCTTAAATAAGGCTTGAGGCTTTCTTCTCTCTGGGAGACCTCAGCCGTCTGTAGGCCAACTTATTACCTTCCTATCATCAACTCTGACGCTCTGCCTTAGTCTTTAAAGCTGGCCACAGTTTCGTTCAGGCCACTGTTCCGACAGGTCAAACCCCTCTAGGCAAAAGCTGAGCCACAGGGTTTAGTCCTTGGCCTTTTGCTGTCTTGCTGAGGCTTTCTCTGCTCACCAGCTTCTTTCTGCCTCAAGGAGATCTGGCCATCAGTCCACCAGCACTTTCTCCATCAGATGATACAAACAACTTGTCCTTTTTAGCATGAGGACTTGCTAGCATCGGAGTTCTCTAGCATGGGGCTCCTTGGCATGGGCCCACCTTGGCTCCATCCACTTGTCCTTAAATAGGATCTCTCCTTGTTCCACCTGCTTCAGCTTAATCTGGGCTCTGCCCACTTAGCAGCTGAAAACAATGCCAGGCCACAAACCTTGTTTTTCGTCCATAAAGTCTTTCCTTGTTTCACCTGGCTTCCTCCTTGTTTTTTAGTCCATATAGAGACTCCCCTTATTTCACCTGACTTCATCCTTGTTTTTAGTCCATAGAGCTGATAAGCTAATTGCCCACAGCCAAGTTGATCTTCATGCCCCAGATTAAGAGACTGTATCAGAGACCCATAGATATTTACTAAATCTTATTTATATTAATCTAACTCCATACACTAGAGTAGCTCCTATTTCTGTGGAAACCCATACTAAGTGGCATTGAAATTCCCAGGTTTCTGTGGAAGATGGAAGAGAAAAAGATTGAAAGGCTGAGGGAGGCATGGATGAAGGAGCTAATATATTATTAAATTGAGAAGACACACTAGAGGATTATGTTGCGTAAGAGGACCCAGAGATCCACCCTTCACCTAGAACATCAAGAATACTGAAGAACGTACCATTAGAATCACCACCACATTCAGTAGTGGCTCTCCTCTCCAAACCAAAGCTGGTGATAGGAGAAATGGCCCTTTGGTCTGTTATTAGACATTGTAATGATTCCCAATCCTCCCCACCACTAACAATAAGACACAAGTTGATAACACTTCACAACGGGAAGCCAGAGGTTATAATTATTGCTTTTTTTTTAAAGAAAGAAAAGGTGCAATTAGTGTGTTCAACAAGTGGCCATGATCTGTGTTAGAGATGCTTAATAGTGCCCTAGAACCAAAACAGCAGCCCAAAAACATACTGCTAGAGATACTGCTCTAGCTCATGCAATAGATAAAACTGACTGAGTAGGCCCCAAACAAAGAAAAGGCTATGCAGCAGATCCGAACCACGCTGCCAAAAGCCCCTTAGTTCAGTGTTTCACCAAGCTGTGTTCAGGTCTGCTTTTGTTGCCCTGCCTGGAACAAATGGACATTTGTTCATGTCTTCACAGGAAAAGTCACACAAAAAATGTGTGAGTGGAGACACCCCACACAGGAGGGATAGGATGGGTGGGAGAGGGGGTAGAGGGTCAGAGGGAGGGCCCAGGAAGGGGTGGAGGGAGGGGTGGCAATGGAGACCTAACAAAGTAATAAATAAACATTTGAAAAAAAATGTGTGAGACTCAATGGGCCTACTGGGTAGCCCTGTGATGCTACTTCTCTAGAATGGGAGTGATCGTATTTATCAAGCTCACTCTGAAAAAAACTTTGGTCACCAGTGAAGTGACTCTGATCTTTTAGGAATGAGGGCATGGATCAAACTGGGGGGGCGGGGAGAGGCGGTGAGAAGCCAAGCCGCCCAACCTTCTGTAATTGTTCATTTCAACTGGCATCATGATGGAATTGAAAGTATTTAGGAGAGGAGAAACTGGGCAAGTGGGCATGTCTGTGAGGGATTGTCGCTAGATTAGGTTAATTGAGGTGGGAAGACCCACCCACTGCAAGTGGCACTAAGATCCAAGACTGAATAAAAAGGGGTAAGCAAACTGAGTAGAGCACTCATAGCTCACTACCTCCCTGCTTCCTAACTTTTGGCTGCAATGTGATCAGCTGACTCAAGCTTTTGCTCCTAGGACTTCCCCACCATGATGGACTGTAACCAGAGGAACTGTGAGTCAAATCAACCCTGTTGCCTCTCCTAAGTTATTTGGTCAGGCTACTTTATCACAGCAAGAAGAAAAGTAACGAAGACTCCTACCAATGTTGAGGTGAGAATGAGAATGATGGCAGGTTAGAATGGCATAATGGAAGAGGGGTGAATCAGTATTAGATATGGCCCAGATGAGGTATGTTTGATAGACAGAGTTTTAGCCTACTAATGACTTCCATCAAGGGGGGTGGGGGGAGAGGAGAGAGAAAGGAGAGGGGTGGAGTCACAGATTATCTTCCTCAGGAATGTATAGAGAAGTATTACAACATAAGGCATGGACTGTGATAGATCTAGAATATGTCACTTAGATCCCTCTTCAAGAAATGTTCTTATTCTCCTAGTTAAGGAGGGTTAATATCTGACAGCCAACCACTTTTAATGTTGGCTATTAAGGCAAAGTCTCCTTCTAGAAGCAGTTCCTAGGCAATGTCTGGAAAGGTTAAATGTCAAACTATTTCCATCTTATGTGGGAATTTTCTATTAAGACTCTACTCTAGAATTCCTTATTGTACCGGAAGAATGCTTCAGGTCTATGTCACGTCTGAGGTCTCTCCTTGCTCAGTCTTAATTCTTTCTCTGTCATGCTGTCAATCTCCCAATAAATAAACTTCATGGGGGGGGGGCATCCTCTGAAAACTCATTCCTTCTCAGATAGTCTCAAATTCTCTCTCTCTCTTCCTCTCTGTATGTGTGTGTGTGGGGGGGATGTACAAATGCCATGACACATATAAAGGTCAAGGGACAATCTTAGGTATAAGTCTTTGCTTTCTGCTTTGCTTGAGACAAGTTCTCTTGCTGTTTGTTGTGAGTTGAACCATGAGTGTCTAGTGATGCTTTGGGATCTGCCTCTCATCTCACTGTAGGAATACTGGGATTAGAAGCATACCCTGCTTGCTAAGTTTTATGTAGATTCTGATGATCTGAACTCAGTCATAGGTTTTGGTCAGAAAGCATTTTTACCAATTAGGCCATTTTCCCAGCCCGTGAAGTACCCACTTTTAAAACACAGTTCTTGACAAGTATGGTAGCACATTTTTGCAATACCAGTACTCCAAAGACTAAGCAGGAGGAAACAAGTTTGAAGCTAGCCTAGGTTATACAGTGAGTACAAGATTAGCCTGGGTTACATAGTGAGAACTTTTCTCAACAATTAAAATAAATAAATAACTGCATTAAAATAGGCTGATTTCCCACTAGGTAGCTTGAGAAAGAACCTGGAGAGGACACAGAGTCACACTTAAACTTCCCCTCATTAAAATTCCCCTCATCTCTACTTGCTGACATACCTCTTGGTAACAGGTTAGTTTATACCCCTGTACACTAACCTACCAAGGGATGTGGCATTCTGAATGGGTTTCTGAGGGACTTTCCAAAGGAGTAGGTTCTCCAGAGGATAGGCAGCCAGAAATATAAGTTATGAGGTTAAGAAATTCTGTTCCATTATGATACCCCAGGACCAGAGCTAACTCCACTAGCAGTTTCTAAAGCACAATACTCCCACTTCTGGACAATTTTCTGGTGTCTAGGGAAGAGCCTACAATGTGGATTGCTGGCAGACCACTGTGCCTTTCAGCTGGCTCACAACCTGGCCAATATCCATGCTGATTCCATCTCAGTAGACTTTTACATGTACCAATAACCCACTCACTAGAAGTCTCCACTAACCCTTCTCTGCTGTTTCTCCAGTATAGACTTATATTGTCCCTGTCACAGTGAGTCACTCTTGCAGTTTCAGCACCCAGAATCCTGCTGTCTTGGGAGCCTGAGAAAACTTCCAAGCCTATGCATCTGTACTACACAAAACCCAAGAGCAGCTGTGCAGAGCTCTCTCTATTCTTCTATCACACTCTCACACTCTTTTCTCTCTTTCTGAAAAATAATTCTCATCTACCAATCTGGTTTTTGTAGTCCTCATTTCTCTCTCCTTCTGAAACCCTAATTGGAAAAAAGTCTTTATTCTAGAACTTTAGTCCAAAAAAAGAGCACTTGCTATATCCCTGACCATATATCCTACCCGTTTTCTTCTCTATACTCTTCCTACCATCTAGAAGATTCACAGCAGAAGTCTGTATGATCCCTCTACCTCTCCTTTTCAGAGCAAAGGACCCTTGGGTTAAACTTCATGATCAGCTTAGGTCAGGTCTTCTTTATAAGATAAAGAACAAGATAAAGGAATTTAGAAAATCCATTTTCATCTTAATAAAGTCAATCTTTCAGACTTATTTTCTTGCTTTGAACTTGAAAAGTCCTATTTTGGAAACCAGAAATGCAATAATATTTTTTTTTTTGTTAGAGTGCTTGCTAAAGTCCTGTAGATCCTAATTCTACCCTCCTCCCACCAGTCTTGGGCAGGCGTCTTGAATCCAGTAGAAAGAAGGTCATCTATCTGGAAAAGTAAACGACAAAAGTGCAATAACACATCTTAGAAAGAAAAATGATTATGTCTACTGCAGAATCTCCCTTCATCTAAACTTGGAAAGTCCTGAAACTCGCTTCTTTTAATGTCCTATAAGGGAGAAACTTGATTTGATGGTAAGTCACCCATGCCTTCATTGAAGGCAACTTACAAATTTCATCATCACAAGCCTATGATACGCTTCCAAATTAAGAAACTGAGGCACAGACAAGTGAAGAAAGTTTCTAAGAGTAACTTTTAAGTTCTAGGGCACTTTAGTTCAGCCATCATGCTTAGGTCGTACTACAAATGAGAGGGATTCATGCCTAACAGCAAAGACTTACTAACAGTTTCATTGCCAGAGGCAACAGAGCCAACAGCATCCCACTCAATGTTTTTGAACATTCTTTACTAAACTCTAACCTTGACAGAGATTTTAGTGAAAAGCAAGGGTCCTCAGAAATAGCTGAAGAAATAAGGGCAACCTTATTTGTCTGCTCAAACTCCTGGTTTCTGCCCAACCTCTCATAATAGGAGCCATAAGTTAATGCTGAATATTTCATTGTGGAAATATAATATTCCAAATGATATCATGGAAGCAATTTGAAAATATTTGTTTCATTTTTTGAGATGTCTCTTGTAGTTGACTTTTAAATCCTGATCCTCTTTCCTCTATCTCCAAATGCTGTATACAACTGAGCAGTATCACACCCAGCTCAGTTTTGAAGTCTCAATGTGGCTTTCCCCTCTTCTGCTTTCTTTGGTGGGGTTTATTCTTCAGGCATACATATGAAAAACACATATCACATATTATGATTTACAATTATTAAAATTAAATAAGAGAAAAATCTTTGGCATTCACATTCATTTTCTTATTCAGAAAAGACACTCCATTCCACTAATTACAATATAAATAAGTTTGGAATAATGATTGTGATATTCCATTAAGCTAATGGATTTGATGTCATAAGTCTTTTTATGGATAAAATATAAAATACTGTATTAATTCCAAACAGAATGCATTTGCAGTTTATTCCAGGAAAACAGATTACTACATGCAATGCCAACAGTCATTACTTCCTGGCGTTATTTACCTGAACCCAATTTCCCAGCTAATACCACCACCATGTGCATGATGAATAATGCTCTGTGTGAAAGGCACACCATGTAAAAACACTACTTATTCATATGTATGTGCCTAATCAGATTATTTGTATTTCTTCCCTGACCCCATATCCTTCCCATTACTTTTAATTTAATATACAACTAGAAGAACTATGTGGAGGAAGGAAGTCCAAAATGAGCAGTCTATTTTTCAATTATTTCTTGTAGAACTACAAATGAGCACACAGATAATCACCATCCATACCAATGCATGAAGTTTTCACCAGCCATAAAGTTTCCCATCCACATGCAGAAGGTACCCACTCTTCAGATGTGTATTCCCACAAATTAGTTTTACATGGAGCTGGAGCTATAGACAGATGTGACACATCCAAGGTGGGTTCTAGAAAGCAAACCCAGGCCCTCTATAAGAGTGACAATTGCTCTTAAGTACTGAGTGGTCTCTTCAGGTTTGGAAAATTTTTGATGATTTTGTATTGGCTACTTGTTGCTGTGACAATATACCTGAACAAAGAAACTTAAAGAGAGAAGTTTTATTTTCTGATCACAGTTGGAAGCTATAGTTTCCTTCATGATGGGAAAATCACAGTGTTAGAAGTTTGAGGCAGCTGGTCACATTATGTCTGCACTCAGGAAGTGGGGCATGATGGATACTTACACTCAGCTCACTTTTTTCTTTTTATTTGATTTGGCGGTTAGGGTAGTTCTTCCAGCCTTGGCCAACCTAACCTAGATGGTCCATCACAGGTATGCCTAGAGGTTTGTTTCCCAGCTGACTCCTGTGGTATGAGTTTATTAAAATAATCAATTATGAGAATGTTTTTGTTTAATCTCAGCTATGAGGCTGCTTAAGACACAAGTGTAAAGTATTAATTGTCTCATGAGCTAGCAGGGGTGTGGCTTAGCCAACTGAGCAAATTTAACTCAGAGGACTTGAGAAAAGGATAAAAAGCCAGAGTTTGAGGAGAAGGGGGCTCTACAAAGATGCAGGAGAAAGGGCTACAAAGAAGAAAGAGGTTGCTGCTCTCTCGGCTGCTGGTGCTCCCCCAAACTGCTGCTTGTTCTTTATGGTGCTGTCTCCTGGTTTGCTGGACTTCTACTAAGACTGCATTTCTTCCAAAGAACCCAAGGACCCTAATCAGCAGGAAGTAGCCTAAAGAGAATTACGCCCTCTTTCACCTCTAACCTTTCTCTACTGCATAGTGTTGGGAGGTTGGGAGGAACAAGGGGCAGAAGGGAGGTAGCGGTATTAAGTAAATTAAAATAATTAGAGTTAAATAATATAAAAAATAATAAAAGCCACCTTGCTACAGACTCTAGATCCTGTCAGGTTGACAGTCAATGTTAACCATCAAAATCAAAATAAAAAATCAAAACAAAATCAAAAGATTAAAAAATAGTGCTTACTTTTCACTCCATCTTCTACCTATCCATGTTGGAATTAAATCGACCTATTTCATTTTTGTTGTCATTGTCCTGTGAGTTATGCTTTTGAGTGAAAGGTTGTTTCCCTCAGATTGTCACATCTACCAATTTTAAAGTTGCATAAATTATTGAACATGAATTGATGCAGATTATTTTTGATCAGCTACATTGTCACCAAGACTGCAGACCTTTCAAGGGCAAGAGTCAAGTTTTTTTTCCTTCCTCCTTATACAGTGATGAGAGAAAGACAGCTTATCTCTTTTCATCATCCCACTGGTGACTTTGATTGTAATGACAATGACTATCAGAAAGCTTAGGATTCTTCATTTAAATAAGCCCTGAAATCCTCCAGTATTAAGGGTGTTCAGGATGTGGCAGTAGGTTTGAGGCACTGACTGATTCTTTAATGCCTCCTTCTGTCCTCACCTTGAAACACATTTGGAGAAATATAAGTGACTGCTCTCTCCTCTGAGGGTAAATGGTTTGCCTGTGATGGCTAGTCTTAGATAGGCAAGGTGTCTCCTTGCACTTTTATATCTGGAGGCAGGTGTTACTAATATTTAGTGTCACTGTCACTCTGACCCAAGAGTGAATCCTTTCTTCTGGCCAGAATGAAAGAGGTGAAATGAAAAAAGTACAAAGTTTTTCCAGTGCCTTTAGATTCCTGAGAGAGTACCAGGTGGAATGATATATTCTGTCTTCCTGTAATTATATACAGGTAGATGACTGTTGAGTCAAGATCAGGCTAACAGATTAAACAGCCCTATAACCCCTAAGGAAGTAGAAACAGTCATTAAAAATCTCCCAACCCCCCCCCAAAAAAAAACCAAAAACCAGGGATTCAGCACAGAATTCTACCAGAACTTCAAAGAAGAGCTAATACCAATACTCTTCAAACTCTTCCACAAAATAGAAACAGAAGGAACACTGCCAAACTCATTCTATGAGACCACAGTCACCCTGACTCCTAACCCACACACAGACCCAACAAAGAAAGAGAACTTCAGACCAATGTCCCTCATGAACATAGATGCAAAAATACTTAATAAAATACTGGCAAACCGAGTCCAAGAACACATCAAAAGTATCATACACCATGATCAAGTAGGCTTCATCCCAGGTTCAAATACCAAAATCCACCAACGTAATTTGCCACATAAACAAGCTGAAAGAAAAAAAAATAAAAACACATGATCATCTCGCTAGATGCTGAAAAAACATTTGACAAAATGCATGTCTGCTGAATGATATGTTACTAAACTGCTGTCCCAAAAAGCTCAGTCCCACAGGGTAAGGACAAGATGGAGGGATAGCTTAGCATAGCTGAAAAGTTGGTTCTAGTTTTGAGATTAACTTTTACTAGTAAGAAAGAGCTTTTGGCTTTAGCTGAGTTACACAGCCTTTGAGAAATAGCATATTAATGTCTCTTTTGATTGAATCTGAGTTCAGAGGAATGATGATTTTGTTATTTGTTTCTTATTTCCTTCCCCATGCCCCTCTTTGTGGGTCACAGACAACTCTTCACCTGTGCAATGGCTGCCAGTCACTTTACAACACCTCAATGATTTCACCCAGAGCTCCTTTAAAAACATTTGCCTTTCTTGTTTGAAGATTATTCTATTGACAGAACATGACTGGATGTGTCAATTTTTTAGAAAGCTTATTTTATTTTTTGTGTATGTGTGTTTTGTCTGCACAGCACATTTATGCCTAGTGCCTGAGGTGACTAGAAGAGGGGCACTGGATCCCGTGGGACTGAAGTTACATATGGTCATGAGTTACCATGTGGGTACTGGGAAGCAAGCCCAGGTCCATCTGGAAGAGCAACTAATGCTCTTACCCTCTGAGCCATCTCTGCTGCCCCTGGATATAAGTCTTACTAAGGCATGAAAACTGAAGCAGAGCTCAAGAGTCATTTTACTTTTGTGTGCAAGGGAAAAGAGTCACTTGAAACTCTGTCTTTTTGGCAGACATTGTTGGTAAGTGTAAACATAATATATAGCTACATAGAGTCCAATTTGAGAAACCTGAAAGTAATGGTTTTTGCCTCCCCCTTCTATCCCAGAGTCTACCTAAATGAAAATAGTGCATCATACTCATCTGGCACAACACCTGAGATTAGCTTCTCCTTTGAGGTAAGTAATTAGAAACCCTGTTAAATAGAAATCTATTATTTAAAAAAAGATTGGGGCCATCATTTAATACTTGATCTGATTTCATCAGCCCCAGAGGTGAACATCATTCTATTCCTGTCACTGAATGTGCTCCCGAAATAATCAATTTTCTACTGATGTGACTGTTGCATGTGTCTTAATTAAGAAAAAGAAAGAGAAAGCAGTTGAGGGGTTATTATAAAGAGTAAATTAGGGTACTGGGGAGATGGTTCAAGTTGTTAAGAGCACTTGCTGTTCTTTCAGAGGACCCAGGTTCAGTTACCAACACTTACCTGGTGGATCACACATGTTTATAAATCTAGTTCTAGGGGGCCCAATGCATTTTCTGATCTCTGAGGGCTCCAGGCATGTACATGGTGTGAGCATATGCAGGCAAAATATTCATACACATAAAATAAAAATAAGTTACTCTTTTAGAAAAGTGTTAATCATATAGCAGCTAATTAGCATTTTTTAGGAGAGGGAAAACAGTAGCAATTATTCTGGAGCCTAATAGGCCAAGTTCTCCACAGTATGATTTGACCAGCATTTTGTTTCAGAGTCTTCTTTTCAAATTTTTATTTTTCTTCTTTTACAAGAATTTGTGCTAAACCTTGTCTCAGAAAAAAAAACAAAAACAAAAACTCTAAAACCCAAGCATTTGTGCTACTTGTTCCCTAATTCTTTCCACCTTTATCACCTTAGCATCTCTCTTGCACTGTTCTCTCTTCTCAAAAGAATCCCCTCTCTTTGCCTTCTACTATCATCTCCTGTTTTCTAGGGTGACCATCTCATATATAGACCTGGTATGTATTTAACTTGCCTCATTTGTCAGGTAAAGGTGTCTTCCATGTTCAGAAAGTACAAATCAGGCTTGATGTTTATTTTTTTATTTCTTTTTCAGAAATTTAAGACCAATATAGTCCACTGTGTTCTTTCTTTACCCATACTAAATTAGTGACTCTTGGTTGAATAATGGTGTTCCAATGGGGGAAGGAAAAGAATACTAAAGGATGCTTAAGGCTAAGACAGAGAGTGGAAGGCCTTCAAGTCAAGCTAATGTAAAATGTGGAGGTATGGCTCAGTTTGGTTGAGGGCTTACTGGAACCTGAGGGCATACTGATTTGCAGTTGGGGTGGAGAGAGATGTAATTTTCTCATAGTGAGGGGTCTGTTAGAGCACTGGCAGAGCCTCAAGTGAGAAGCTAATTAATGAATAATGACTTCTTGGCATCCATGTCAAGTATATCTTAAATATCTAGTCAATATGCAGAGGCAGAATTCTTTCTTTACAATTTTATTTACAAAATGTATTAAAACTTTGTACAATACCTCATGGCAATGAGGTTTGGTAATTATGCCAACACATGCAATTTACACTTTTACGGCCATTAGTTTGCTTGGCAATTTTTCTGTTCACTGAGGTACAGTTTTAACAACAAAAAGAAAAGAATTGGGAAAAAAATCCTCAAGTGACTACTGCCAAACTCCCATAGCTTGAAGTTAATAGCAGAAATTTGAAGCAATCAACATTTTTTAAACATGCAATTTTTTTTTAAAATAACAAATGAATTTACCCGCTTCTTATTCTCAGTAAAGTTTCCTCTCTGAAAAACTGATTTGAGTCAATAAACATACATTTCTCTTTATACAGTGCCTATGAAAAACGTTTGTATATAGGTTGGTTTGTTTTATACAACTTCATATTCACACAGCGTTAGCTTCCCGCACTGGGACATTATAGCATTCAAAAGTTGAAAAATCACAGTTTCATGAAAACAAAACAAATTAAAATCTGACAGGTGAGTTATTTGCTTATGACACACTTTCTCGAATGAAAGTTTATATTACACCTTTCTGGAAATGTTTCATTGGAACGAGACCTCTTCCTTTCTTTTTCTAAAGATGAGAGCAAATATGCAGCGAGTCAACTAAGCATCTAAGGGTCACACTTGGGAAATGAAGGCGGGCTCCTAATTTGTACAGTCTGGAAACTTTCCAATGCACATTACTGATGAGCGCAAACTACTGAACTACATAAAGCATACGTCGTTATATAGGAGGTAATTAGTGAGCGGAGACTATTTCCTCTGACTGGTCTGATGCCAACAGCAGGTATGCAATTAGTTAGTTGATAGCCCATGGAGCAGTGGGGCGATCTTCGGTGAGTCAGTAGAGAAACTGCTCCAAGCAAGGACCTGGGAGTGATGCTGAGGTCCCTCAGGTTAGCAATAGGTTTGGGAATGCATCTTAGTCTTTGCAAACTAGAAAAGGACACATGCAGTCTGACGGAGAGCCACAGGCAGGCAGTAACAGGCAACAGCTGGTAAAACAGACCTAGTAAGAGTTTAAAGTCAGATTGAGAACTGTGGTCTGAACCCACTGGCCTGCCTTGCAACACGGTCCTGTCTCCGTGTTGTACACTTGAAAGGCATACTCAGCAGAGAAAGCAGAGCTAAACACAGTGTTGTTTCTGAGAAAGATATTCCAAACACAACTGGGAGAATAGACAGCATTTCCCTCACCTCAATGTTTACTACTCAGTATATTGACTTAAAATGCACACTGAAGCAAGAAAAAACAGATCTGTGAGCTGTAATTCCAGGCTCCTTGGAAAGCTCCGGGATCCACTTTAGGAAAGCACCAAGGGTATGCCTGATAGTGCCCCGCCCCTTGCTACACACAAAAGTCAATTTTGAAAGCTCTATTAATCCCTTCACCTCCACTACAGGAAATTCTCCAAATATTTTTCACAAAACCATTACAAGAACACTAAGTCACCTTTCAGTCTCTTTTCCAAAGCATTTGAATTTTCTTAAGTGTCACATTTACATTCTAAAGATTTACACATTTCAGCAACATTGAAAGGAAATAGGGTGCACAGAACATCACCACCAACAGGAAATACCAAAAACATCTGATCAGCAGATCCTAGAAGAAATGCCAGTCTGTCTGCCCAAACACTGGGAGACAGATTTTTTTTAATCAGGAGGAATTACTTCTTTTAGCTAAGATGGATCTCTTTGCTGAATTAGAATTAAATATGTGTGTGTATGTGTATGTCTGTGTGTGTGTACACATATGTGCATGTATGCATGTATGTGCATATTAAAGAACATGGTTTTGTATACTATGCAGTGGTATCAAAGAATGGCTTTTGTTGAATTGATGTTTTTAATAAGATTTTTTTCACATACTGGAATCTTGCATGTCCATTTTTGTTGGTTTTACTTTAATTTTTTTCAAGCAAAGCAAAAAGATTTCAATGATGGTTTGCATTGTCGCGAGTCTCAGAGTGTTCCATAAGGCACTGAAGGAAAAAAAAAAATCAGTTTTTCCTATTGAAAGGTCATTGCACCATCAGCAATATTCGTGTCATGCCGGACACCAAGGAGAGTGAAATCTGGCTCAGGATCCTTGAAGCAGCCACGTTTTCAGTGATTTCCTCTCATTGCATGCCTCCAATGGGAAGGGATCTGCAAAGGCAAGGGGACATTTCAATGTGAAGGGAGTTTTTGTTGGGAACCAATAAAATGGTTCAGTTGACTTTGGACAAAAAAAAAAATTGACTGCTTTCTTAAACTGCCATTAGTGGAGCCCTCCTCCACCCCCAATTTGATTGGACATAGGCAACAGGTCTGGTTAAAAATTTCAACTGGATACAGATGCTTTGGAATAGATTCAATTAGGGTAGTTTTCTAAGATATGCATGGATTGAACTAACATGCAGGAAATCTAACTCAAGACTTTAATCACTCAGTGTCGGCATATTAGAAAGTTTGAAAGTTTGAATGGCATTTTAACAGAGATAGTCAGGACAAATGCACTGCAAAGTATATTCTGATTGCAGATGTGGCAAGAATTGTTTACCTAGGACAGAGGGTACGCAATGTTATGACTTAGTGAATTCAAATCCATTTTGACCATGAGGAAAAAAAAATTATTTGTTCCTTGACTGGGGACAGCAGTTTCTCTTAATACCTTAAACCTTAGTGTTTAAAGTCTGAAAGTAACACAAGGAGTTTAAAGGGACAGCACATTCTAGAAAACAGGCATAAACAGTGATACCCATGAAGCAGCTTGAAATAGATACAGGGGATTCATTGCCCCTGACTCTGTAAACTCAAGATCACTTTCTTGTCCCTGTTCAGACTCACGCCCCTTCCCAAGCACCTTTCCCTGTATGCTAACAGAACACTCATGTTTTCTATTGAGTGAACCCTGAATTTAGGGTGAATAACAACATTATCTACCACTGGTCCTAGAATAAACATTTGTGTGAGAATGTGTGCGAGGAGGCAAAAAATTAACATAAAAGGGAAATCTCTTCTTTGGTACCCCCAAGTCCTAAGTCATTCTCTCTTTTCTCTCTGTCTCTGTCTTTGCCTCTCTCTCTCTCTCTCTCTCCCCTCTCTCTCCCTCCTTCCCTTCCTTCCTTATTGTCAATGGGATATCCTTATCTGGTCTCATAATTATAAGAAAGTGACTAGACCCCTCAGTGACTGTTTCCTGCTTTAAAATGATATGAAAGGAAACAGCATCAGTACTGAGATAAAAAACCCTCTGAGGAAAAGGAACATTACCCCTCAGATATTCAGAAATTTGTGCCCACTTGACATAAAACTGGTCATTGTTGTTATTGTCCTTCTTCTTTGAACTCTTTTAAGCAGGAAAAAAGTCTCCAGCAAGAATGTCTATGAAAGCTTGGCTTGATGGCTCACATCTATGATCCCAGCACTCAGAGGCTGAGACAGAAGGATTGCTGTGGATTTTAGCTCATTCTGAGTTACAATGTGAACTTCTGTCTCAACCTTTCTCCCATTCAAAGAATACCTACATATAGGCTGTATAAGAAAAATTGATAACTTGGAAAATATTAAAAAAATTTTGTAGGATGGAACAGAATAGACCTATAGGAAAAATGAAATATTCATCAAATTCCAGGCTTGTTGAGGTCTTGCGAATGAGATGGATTTCAAAAACAATGCTAAAGGAAGAAGTCAAAAAAGCTAAATGTAGTTTTCATTAGCATCAAGAAACTCGAAGATTTCTAAAAGTCAACCCCAGGGAGCAGTTTTTGATCACTTGCCAAGGAATGCTTGGGGTGGGGTTATTTCTAATGCCTGGTCAGTGACTTAGAGAAGTATCAGGTTGTCAACAGAGCTTCTACTCCCTAGTGGATGCTAAACAGAATCTGAAACTGGCCACATGTTCTCCTGAGACCAGTGATCACGGCATAAGAAACTGAAACTCCATATCATTTCTAAGATGCCATTTCATTAGACGTATTTTATTGGGCCTTATTCTTTTGCATGATTTGAACTGAATCACACTTCCTCATCAATTGCTGGTCCTTTAAACTCACGAGGCAGCCCTTGATAATTAGCAGGAAAAGTAAAATTTCAGGGTACCTTGTCACCTGCATGCCACTGAAGAGACATGACCAGTAGGTCAACTTAGAAAACTAGAAACTAGATAAGAGATCAGAAGGTACTCAGAGATATTGTAGAACTTGTTTGGGAACCAAAGATGAAAGCAGGAGGAGCTACGTCTCATAACCACATGGACTGGATCGGCTGGGAAGTGTTTTTTTTTTTATCCAGGGGCTCTTAAAATATAACTTTTATCTCAATTAGCCTTAATTTTATTCCACAATAGTAGCATGCTCAGATTGACTATAAGAAACCAAGCTAGGTTTTGAGGCTTTTCCATCCATTATGGTACTCTATGGTCTCCAATTTAAGATATAATGACATGTTTAAAGGATTGATAATCTGCCAGGTGTGGTGGTGCACAACTTTAATCCCAGCACTCGGGATGCAGAGGCAGGTGGATCTCTGTGAGTTCAAGGCTAGCCTGGTCTACAAAGTGAGTCTAGGACAGTCAAGGATACACAGTGAAACCCTGTCTCAAAAAACCTAAAAAAAGAAACCAAAAACCAAAACCAAAAACAAAAGGATTGATAATCTACTTCTACCACTCTTTCACTTTCTGTTTTTCTCCTTTCTTTCTCTCTCTGTCCCTCTCCTTCCATTCCTTTCTTCTTTTCTTGCTATTTCCCCTTTCCTTTCCTTTCTTCCTCTGACATTTTCTCTAGAATCTGCATTAGGATCCACATTCTCATAAGATCTTCATGTAATTTGTGATTGAAAAGCATTATTCTGAGGATTTAACAACAGACTGTGAGGCTATAGTAATTGGAAAGTGGGGTCATAATCATTAGACAGAATAGCTGAAGAATAGAATTGGGGTCTGTATGCCCTGATCTGTTGTAAAAGATTCTTTCTCAAGAAACTAGGAATATATATATATATATATATATATTCATATTCTTGTATGGAGTGGAATACATAAGTGAGACATGGGGTTCTATGAAGTTTTTCAAGATGGCTTTTAAATAATATATGAATTATTTTTATTTTTGAATATATTTTATCTGTATGACTGTAAGTGCACCATGTGTGTGCAGTGCCCTTGGAGACCAGAAGAGGGGTGTTGGCTCCTGAATCTGGAGTTACAGATGGTTGTGAGGTGCCATGTGGTTGCTAGGAATTAGTGCTCTAAACTGTTGAGCCATCTGATGGCCTTTATTGACAGCTGTGACATAAACTAACCATTTCTTCTCAAATTGACAAAATCTCACTAAGGTTTCAAGATTCCTGAAGATGGAGAAGGCAGGAGGAGGTATGGTTTAGTAAAGAGGAAAAAGGGCTGTACTTTAGACCCGAATCTGCCACTACCTAGTTGTATTGCCTTGGACAAGCCACTTGCTGTGATTGAGTTTTAGGTACCTGAGGGAAAATACTGCCTGTTCCACAGTATCACAACTGAGGGAATAGATGGGACAGAACATGGAAAACTGCTATATATTCTTAAAATGTATTAATATGTTGAACTTCAACTCCTTGGGATTTGCAGTAATTATGCTAGAGTAAAAGTGCTCCTGCACTGTCCTATGAAAAAAGCAAATGATGTGCCCCCAACTGAGTCATATCACCAACTCAAAGCACTAGCACATGATAACATTGAATGATTGCATGCTAATAGTGCTAATGATGATGAACTTATGGTGGAGCATTCACAAATACAGTGGAAACAATTTGTTAACAGGTTAGTTCATTGTACTGTGTAGTAGCCAAAGGCTGCAGTCTGTAGGACCACAGGACAACCAGCACCTTCATCAAATAAGATGATACATTTCATGGTAATAACAAATGATTTATTTGTATAAAACATTTCGAAGTTGACTAAACTTGGATTTGCTAGGTTTGTATATAAGAAGGTCAAAACATAGAAATTTACACACATTGACATTTATTGATGAGGTCAAAGTTAGCCATCTAAAAGATGGTATAAGAAGTTGCTAATTGTTCTTCTCCACTTTTGATAGGCATGCCAGTAAGGCAAATGTACTTGGAAGGTGGTAAGACTTTATTTTTTTTGTGTACTTATAGAATGGAGGCATTATCCTAATTCATGCTTGCCTTTAAATTTATATGCGTTATTGGGAGTCAGGTTTTCCTAAGTATTAATTTTGGTTTGGTCAGGAGCAAGGAACCTAGACCCTTACTTACCTGAGCACCATCAGTTCCAAGGAAGGGATAACAAAGGAACTCAAAATTAAGAAATTTGTTTCATACGTCCACTGCTTAATTAAAAGAACCACAACTCTTTTGTGGAAGCTCTTCCCTACCTGAGGTAGAAGGACCTTGCTTCTATTTCCTAGTTTAAGCCTGAGTTCCAGAATATTTGCTTTCTCTAGAATTATACTGTCTAACCTGGCAGCCATGGGCACATATGACTATTGAATATTTGTTATGCTGCTGTGTCACTTGAGGTATGCACTAAGTATAAAAGCATCTCAAATTTCAAAGAGTAGCATGAATAAAAGAACATGAAATGTCTCCTTCATTTTTAATATTATTGTGTAATTGACAATATCGAAATGATATTTTGGATAGCTTGGGCTCAGTTAAATGTACCATTAAGATTAACTTCACTTGTTTTACTTTTAAAACTGTGACTACTCTCACAGCTAAATGTTATTCATGTGGGTCATACATGTTACTCAGTTACATTTGTATTGAACAGTAGTGGTTAAGAATTGTTTTTTTCCTGTCATAGATAAGAGAGTACAATCATTGTTTAAAGATAACTAAATAGTAGCAAAGAGACAATGCTAGAAACAAACCAAAGTAAAAGACAGGAAATAATAACAACAGAAAAGGTTAACACACAGAAATGGAAAGCTGATTAGTTTACTAGACCTTAACCGTACCCCTAGATCTTAACACTTTCTGTTCCATACACGTTGTAGCCTTCTCTGTATGTAGCATAATTCTGAGTGTTGGTGGCAGGAGCAGGCTTAAAGTTTTGAGTGTTCTTTGTGAGTTTCATGCGTTTGGACTCTGCCCGTGATTTGTAACAGAATTCTATCAAAGCCACCATCATGGCCAGCCCCAGACCTCCGACAAGTATATAGAACACGCCTGCCACATTGCTCAGGCTTAGAGCACTGGTCTTGTCCTAAGAAAAATGAACAAGGCGATTAGTTCTTGAGGAAAACAAAGGCAATAGGGTATCACAAAACATCACAACAGCATAGGACAGTTCTAAATTGCAAAATAACTAAACATTTGTGTAAGTGTTAGGACTCAACTCTGGCAACTGGCTGATGATTCAAAATGGCCAGCAAGATGATAGATTGTGCTTCTGTTTACAGTTTTGAGTCTCACCTAAATATCCTTTTATTTTCATTCTTAGTATCTCCAAGTGTTTAACACAGTGTTCAATGATTAATAAGACAACATTTGTCCAGGGGAACAAAAGAGTAAACACAAACATAATGTATCCCTCTGCCAGCCTAAACACACACCATTTTCCAGAGTTGAGCTGTGACATAATCTCTACAAATGTAACATTCTTTTCATTTGGGAACTGAAGCACTCTTTCCCCTCTCTGCTCCACAATCTCCCTTTCTCCCCATTTTTCCCTTGTGACAATCTTTCTTAACAATTAGTCTTTAAGATACTAGGTGAGGTCCCTTATATTATTGTGTGGGGATTTACTTCATGGGAGTTTGTGTAAAAAGGGTTAGCTCTTCTGTTTTCTCAGTGACTGATAAATTGCCCTCCAGGGAATTGGTTGCTAAGTTCAAAATCAGGGCAGCAAGTCTTTGTGCTGCTAGAACAAAGGTACAACACAGAGAGTTGGCTCCACTCCATCTTCCTGAAAATTTAAGGGAGCCATCAAGAGGGTCCATTGTGCCCTGGATTGGCTCCACACAAATGAGAAAGATTTTCTATACTATTGAAGACTTAAAAAAAAAATCAACCAAACAAACAAAAAACCCCAAACCAAAAAAGAGTTCAGCATATTTTAAGGTTTTACTCCAGGAAGTGTCTGATTAATTAAAAAAAATGCTACACCTATCTGGTTTCTATTTAAGATGGAGGAAAAATTGAGGAAGGCGGTCAGCGACTTTCAGGTCAAACAGCATATCTGACTATGCTATCTATCTGCCTGCGTGAAAAAGCAAACACTGGACTGCTGAAAAATGGGAAGAAAAAATTGGTGTCTTGAGCCCTACCTTCAGGTAGGACACACCAAGAGCCAGGAGTCTTTCTTTGAAAAAATAAAATAAAATAGCATTTTGTAGTCTTTTTAGAGGGAACATAACCATTTTGCTGCTGAAAGGAGTTAAAAAGAATACCCGAAATTTTAAGTCCATGAATTTTGAGCATCTTATTTCAATGATGAGATAGTGGGCAGATGATGGCCATTGCTGACCATTAGTGCTATGGCTCAGCTAGTCCTGATATATTTAAATGGCCATGTCCTTCTGATTATATATTCATAGGAACCAAACTTATACCTGTTTACTATAATAAGACCAACTTGAATTGTATTTAGGGAGAGATGTGGGGTGCCTCATGTCCATGACAGCTTTACATAGAATCACTTTTCTAGAATTAACGACAAGTAGATGACAGTAAGAACTGTCACTAATTAGACAGTGGTCATTTCAGGTAACCCACCAGAAAATGGGCCAATTTTTGGAACTCTCCTTTGACCATCATATATGCATATGTACATGGCACTGAACTAGGGAAAAGGTCCTTTATCACAACCCATGGGGTCTATAGCAGTGACAGCAATTTCAAATTCCATGTGCTGAAGTTTTACAGAATCCCCTGATATGGGATGTAGAAAACCAGCAGCAAAATGGTTCATTGCATGGAGAAAATGAGTGGCATTTCATGAAATGAATTAACTGACACCACAATATTAGTTCAGAAAAAAGGAAAAGGCAAAAATTGAAACAAAAAAGAACTTTCTTAGGGGAACAAAGGGGGGCAGGAAGGAGGCGGGGAAGAATGTTTCATGCTTATCAATGTGATGTTAATCCTGACAATGTGTACCCTTAAGAAGCATGCGACTAAAATTCAAAGTATTACATACAGAGATTCAAATGACACCTTTGGAAGAGAAAAGTGTGACAGACTTAATGAGATTTTAGATCCAAACAGATGCTGAATTTAATATGACAGCAGCTGGGAGGGAGCGAATCATTCTGCTTACAGAGACCAGTCTTTGTTGTTTGTTTGATTGTTTTCTGATGGTAAATACATTATTAATAACCAATGGTATTTACAACCAAAGTCTCTGACACTGCAAGAGATTAAGATAAAGTACTGTCACAACTGAATCTTTTTTCTTTTTTGAGTTGAGGTTGGTAGTTATATTTTTTCTTTGAACTTTCAAAATGTGGAGTACAGTAAAGCCCCTTTATAACACAGCTCATTATTTTAAAGCTTTGGAAATGCATTGGGCCAGATCAAGTCCCTAATCATAAAAAGTCTATATCATAAAGGGTTGATGTCACATGACAGGCCTGTGAGTCTGGCATTTGCCTTATTTCTATGGTGCTGGTGTTATGAAGGGGTCCCACTGTGGCGGGGTGTGTGTGTTGGGAAGGAAAGCCATTTTGGGGGTAGAAAATAAACAATGGGTCAAAATGTGATTGCTAATCAGTACAAAAAGACCTTCAGCGACTGACCTTACTCCCGGAGTCCTTGGCTCCACATTCCCCCTTATCGTACCACCATTTGTTTTTCAGCTTGTCTAAGATGCCTTGTTCACTGAGTTTCAATACTGCAAGGTTTACAGGCGTTCTTCACGTGGGAAATAACATAAATAACATTATATTATGTTATTTTATGTTATTCAAGCTTCAAACTACTTTAAAACTATAGAAAGCGATAAAGCAGGGGGCCCTGGCCACAGAGTAATTTTAGACACTGCAGGCAACCTGAGCAGTACCTTATAAAAAGTTAACACTACAGCAACGCTATATTTACCAGGGCCTGCCCATATCGCTTTGAGTAATCGGCACACACTGTTAAATAATGAGGATAGAAAAAAGGCACTCCTCAGATAGGCTGTGTGTAGTGAGGAGGGTCTCCCCTCAAGTGACAATTGTTGGCGGCAGCTTGCAGTAACTTTGTGAGGGAGGCATGTTAGGTTTGATCTAACCGGGTGTCTTGTTGTACTTCCAGACAGAAAGCAAGTTATGGGTGTGGGACAGGGTTGGGAAGGGGATGGGGCTGGAGAGAGAAACATTTGTATATTGTGGACCAAGACAAATACATGAACCTGAACAGAAAACAGATTCTATATATACAGCATGCCTTTGGATTAATTGTCCCCTATTACACAAATCTGTTGCCCAGCTGAAAATGATCTACTGAAGGACTGAACTATACAAATATCCTCATGCAAAAGCCATACATTCTAATTCCTTTCCACACACTACTCTTAAAATTAAAGGCTCAATATAGATCTTGAAATTTTTGATGAGGAGCATTTTTCAACAGCAGAAAAGCAGGCCTATGGGATGTTTCTGAATTACTGATTGTATCTCTCTCTGATGTGTCTGGAATAAAGTCAGATCCCAGAAAGTGGACCCAAAACATTTCAAAGTGGAATATTAGAATAGCATTGTGTAAAAATGGCAAACTGACATTGTCATTATTGAGCAATACTGTAGATAAATAGTTTGATAAAATAAGACCTGTTTAAGTGAGAAACTAA
>CAJQZJ010000953.1:4348464-4383138 GCA_907164525.1 Lophiomys imhausi
ACCACTTTCTCCTTGATCCTGCATTACTTGATATATAAGGTTTATATTTGGAACCATTGGGCACAATGTGTGACCTCCTAGTGCTCTTAGGACAAGATCTTTTTCTCTGAGAGATTTCTTTGGCTATCAAATAGAAACAGTGACCACTACCCTGTCTTCTTCCTATAGCTATTGAATTTGAAACAAAGTCTCTCTAATAATTTTGGGCAAAAATGTGTTGTATGGAAAGGGTGGCCTAATTTTCTGATGAGCAATAAACTGTTTTAAGGTTCATGTGAACAGCATTGCCAATTCTACTGTGTGTTGGTCTAATGCTACAGACTGGAAAGGAGGAAGTCACACAAATTTATGTAACTATAGACATGTTATAACATTTTTTTAGCTTATTTTAGATAAGTTGGACCTGTTACCATATCTGGATACAGACAAGAGTTCCTATAATCACAAAGATCTGGGCTCTGTCATACCAGCTCCCAAAAACATTTTCTTTATTTTTTCATTTGCAATTGAGAGCAGAGGGATCATCTTAGTTTGAGATATTCTGAGATTTGTATCGTCATTTAAAAATAATATGCAGTTTCAGAGTACTTGGGACTTGAAAAGTTATAAACTTTTAGTAGCAAGGAGGTGATACTCTCTTCGTTAGTGCAGGGCATAGCAGCCAGAATATCTTTATTCTGTGTCTTACAAGGAAATTGAGTTCCTTTTCTACTTTAAGCAAGTTCCTTTCATCAGCACTCAGAATCCTAGGCTTCTCAAGTGCTAACAAGAATTGCAAGAAAGCATACACAAAACTTTGAGCCTCCTTAAGATGGTATTAGCAATAAAAGTTGTCTTAGATTAAGATAAAGGTCAGCAAGGCCATCTATGACCCTGAAAGCAATGTGGAGGTTGCCTTCTTCTCTATTCCCCTTGGTCTATGTATTTCTTTCTCTTCTTTATTATTCATTATGTCATTATGATCATTTCTCTCCCAGTGCTGTGTTTTGAGTCAAGTCCTGGAATGAGATACAGCATTGTGGAAGTCACCTGTAAATACAGGGCAAGATGTTTTCTAATTACACAAAGGGTAATCTTGGCTCAACAGGCCTATATGTCCTTTTGTACTTCCTCCTTTTTTTTTTTTTATTACAAAAGTCCAGTGGCTTCTCATTGCTTTCTGACTGTATCTTTACCAGGCCTCGTTGTCCATCAAGGTTCTGCATTCTTAAAAATACCTCATTCAATTTGTTCAATGCTGCTGCTTTTATTAGATCTTAGGAACTGAGCAGCCTGATTGAAGTTACCGCAGCAGGGCTAATGGAAGATTCCATTCTTTAGAGACCCTGGTTTTAGATGATGTGACAAAGATTGATAAAAGTAGAATGCATGGGTTTAGAGCAGTGTTTCTCAAGTGTGATTCTGGGTTTCCTTGGGGTTTCGTTGAAACCCTTTCATTAGAGGGTCTGTGAGGTCAAGGTATTTTATAGTGACAATAAGGCTCAAACTGCCCTTTTCACTATTATTCCTTCATGATATACAAATTTCTCAGAGGCTCCATGATGTGTGAAATCATAACAAATTGAATAAAGAAGTAGAAATGATAATCCCATCCTTTAACATAAGCTACATAGTAAGAGATCTGCAAAAATATAGGACAGTTTCACTTTTCTAACTTTTTTTTGAAAATAGTTATTTCCATAAAAGTATATTGTTCATGCTAACATATACTGTATTAATTTAAAAATAAATCAATGAAAATATTCCCTTGTTTTCTGTGGTTTTCATTTCTGACATGATGAATATTAATAGATACAACATATATAAACAATTTTTTGGACTTCTGCAATAATTTTTAAGAATATGAAGAGTCCAGGAAAAAAATGTTTTATAAGCATTGCTTTGGATAGTGGACGAATTTTGTTGCAATGGGGGCTTACTCTCGGCTGTCAACCATAGACTCTTATCTAAGCCCAGACTTAGTATCTGAGCATCTTAGTGTTCTCCTTCTGACAAATGGCCTATGACTGCCTTGGGTCATCCAGTAGTTTCCACAGAACAGCTAATAGCTCTTCCCCACTCCACTTTACAGTGCAAATTACCTTAGTGTAATGGCTTTTGAGCAAGGGCGTAGGACAGGACTTTTTGTACTCCAAGGACGTTTAGTAATGCAATTTTTGTTGCCACAAATAGGCTAGGGAATGATACAGGCATTCAAAGGGTAGAGGCAATGCATGTTGGTAAGCATCCTCTAATTATATGACAGTCTCCACAACAATGTGTCATCTGGCTCCAAATGCCAATAGTGCTGAGGCTGAGAAACCTGGCTTTAGAGCATCCAGATCTCCTCTGAGATACCCAGGACAGTAAAGAACTCTGACAAATGAAATACTCCTAGAAGGTTAGTCTTTAATTAGAGGAAAAAATAGAAAGCCACAGTATTAATGGAATTTGGCAGGGAACCAATGTGCTCTTGGGAACTTCAAAATAGAAATGGGGGCAAAAATGACCATTTGAAGCAGTAGCAGACCCAAGGAACATAAAAGTTGAATCAGAAATCACAGATAACACCACTCAACAAAGTGAGGATAGTTACTAAGAGAAGAAAGCTCTTAATATTCTGTGTTGCTGTGGGATAGACCAAGTTTCAAAAATGGTAGAGTAAACTTTGCTTTGACTCATACAGGTTTCTCCTTTCCTGTGTCTTACTAGATGTATTGCGATGCCTAACTCAAGTCAACTAAATACACACACACACACACACACACACACACACACACACACACACACACACTGGCATTTTGAAGAAAAGAGAATTAGGTGTGCATTTGGTCATTTTAGATGCTATTTTTGTCAGGATGGTATTTTTTTTCCTCCTAGCTCAAATGTTTTCCCTCTTCCCTCCATCATCCTCCATCTTGTCTTATTTCTGTGCATGTCTTGTGACTCCTTCTAAACTATGTGCTTTTCCAACTCATAGATCATAGCATATGCTTTTGTAGCCTCATTTGTGATTTTTTTCTCAGTAAATAACAATTTCAAAGATACCTTCTTGGCTTTTTGTTTTCAACCTAGTTCTTTTACATTGTACTATGTACAAAATTACATAGTCATTTATTATTGGTCAAGTTTAATGGCTACCCCAAGAAGGCAGATTTATGGTCCTCAGTTTATAAATTATGAAACTGAAGCATACACAGGTCAAGCAATTTGCTTAGGCCTTCACATATCACAGTGCAAGCCGAAAGGCAAATGAATATGCATTGAACTCTCTACTGTGCATTACCCACTGAGTCATAGACAAGGGTAGGTAGTGCTCCTCATTTTTTCTCTTCAGGCTTAGATGTCCGTAATGATTTTTCAGGGACCCCAATTCTCCAAATAACTATCAATCTAACAAGGGTGTATATTCCAGCTGAGGCCTTTTACTCTGATGCAGCAATGCTTCTCATGGGTAATGTCTCAAGCAATTACTGTAGGCCCTTGACTGGTACCTGAGAGAATTAGAAGTCAGAAATATTTACTGTGCTCACTTCAGTAGAGAACAGAAAGAATTAAACCAAGCTGGTCAGATGTCTATCATGGAAATTAACCAAGCAGTCACTTTTCTGAAGGGTTTGCTATGAACTTTTGCTGAGCAGAACACTCATAAAATAGACATTGGCCAGCAAGGTAAAGGAGAAAACTGGAGAACTTTCTGATGAGATTTGATGGGATCTGGGAATATCCCCAAGCCCCATTTTTTTTTATTTCCTTCCCATTTCTAAAGCTCCATTGTAAACATTTCCCACTGTTAAGTTTGAGCAATGTTTTTTTTTTTTAAATAGAATCTTCCTGAGACATTTGAAATGAAGAAATAGAAACTATTTACAAAACAGTTTGCTATTCTTTGTTTAAAAAAAATGTTTGAGAGCAGGGGCAAGACTGTAAATTTATCCAGAGAATAAAATGTTTTATGACACAGAAGTCATAAAAATGATTATCAAGCAGATATGGAGTGAGTGCATGTGCATATGTGAATTACATAGTCCTTAAAAATACATGAATATAATGCTGACCTGTATCAGGATGTTCATTTCTTAGTGTGGAGGACAGTCAGGAACTGCCATTTGTTTATTATATGTTAATATAGGAGGGATATTGTGATTTATAATGCTCTGATAATAATTTCTCTTTTAAAAATTATTTTTTGAAATTGTGAGTGTGCTTGTGCATGTGTGTGAGTGCTTGCTGTGTGCATGTGTGTGTGTGTGTGTGTGTGTGTGCCATGACACATGTGGGAAGGTCAGAAGAAAACTTGTGGGAGGGAGTCAGTTCTGTCCTTTTCCCTTTACATGGGTCCTGGAGATGGAACCCTGGTTACCAGACTCAAAAACAAGTGCCTTTACCCACTGAGCATCATAACTTCTCCCCACATCTCTTTCTCTAGTTTCTTTTTTGTAGCCCAAGCTGGCCTTATCCTTTATATTAAGTTGAGACTGAGCTTGAGTTCTTCATCTTTCAGCTTCTACCTCCTAAGGACTGAGACTACAGATATGTGCCAGCAAGTCTGGCATGAATTATATTTTCAAAGAAAATATGATTTGATGATAAAAAAATTCTGCATGTCTCAGCCATCCACACCTGGCAATAACTCAAGTACAAAGGACTGAAAGTACACACGGACCAGCAAATAGCCCCTCCAGGTGGTGATTGTCTAAATTCCAGAGTCTGGCTCATCCAGCCATTCAAAGAATCAATGATATCTTAGCAATGGTAAACTTTACACATGGAGACGGTGTAAGGATAAGAATACCACTGGGTTCTTTTTTCTCTGTTAATGTAGAATATTGTAAAACCAATATCAATATGCTTTTTGGTTAAAACTGCCAAATTTATTTTAAAATTTTGATTTCCTTAAGTACTTATCTTGGAGCAATGCTGTGTTCAATGGAGTTATGTGGGTGTGCTGAGCCTCTCTATAGGGGAAAAGAATAGAATTTCAGTCTAGCAATTCATTACCAAGTTGAAATCCCCAAGTAATCTGGTGACCACAGAAGGGATGAGAGAGGAGTTTAAATTGTGTATGTGACTCTGATCCATGCTATAGTGTAGTGTGATTTATCCTTCTGAGAGACAGAATAATATACTCTGTTCTAAAAGATATCACTTTCTGTTTCTGAACAGGGATACTGAAAGAACAAATGCTTGAATAATTAATGATTCCAGAAGATCTTCATTGGTGCCCTTAAGAAGTACAGATATATGTGCCAATATATAGGTTGTAGAGAAAGAAAAGTTCATAGAAAACAAAATAAATGCATGAACAAGGATGGTGAGTTTATAAATGTAATTATAAATCTGCTCTGATAACACAGTATCTAGGCGATTAAAATGGAAACAATCACAAATTAAGCTGGAAAAAATTTCTGCCACCTTATTCTGCATCCAAACATTTGCTTTTAGGGTATGAAGTCTTGATGTTTGGTACCTTTCTAAACAGCCCAGTGGAGACAGAAAAGTTATTCTCCATCTTTCTGGCCATTTTTAAACTGAGAATACTTCATGTAGTCATGGTTATCACTCCCTTAGTCTCTCATCCCAGCCTCTCTTGGAGAAGACTTAGTATCACTCTGCATACAAAGTATGTGCAGGCAGGCCCAGATATCACTGCACATGTTTGTTGTAGCCAATTGATGGTTAAGAAAGAGAGAAGAATCCTTGCTGAGAAATAAGATTTACCATGCGGCCTTTTGTATTCTTTTTTTATTAGTTAATTTGAGATTTGTGTAGTAAAGGGATTTACTTATCTACATGCCAGCTATTGGAGGTTGTGACAGTTCAAAACATGCCCTGAATTGTACAAGTGTATGGAGTAATTAAAAATTTTCTATCTCCACACTTTTCACAGGAGTTCCTGCATGATTGCAGGAAAATAAGGATTTGTGTCATTTCAAACTTTTTGCCTTTGGATCACCAAGAGATCTCTCTATACCCTTTGACAATTGGTGTTACTAGACTCTCACACCCTCATTTGCACAGAGGAAGCTCCAACAATTCGAAGTTATGGAATGCCTAGCTGCTAGAAGCCACCTCTGAGAGAGTATTTATAATCATGTAGTTCACAAATGTAACTCAAACCTATTTAACTCCTTGATAATGGGATCATAATTTAATGTAAGTGCAAAGAGCAAATTCAATAATGTATGCATATAACATTAAGAGTTGAAAGCTGTGAGTCATTTTTCTAAGGGCCTAACAATGCTAATGACTGAAATGTATTGATGACCATCTGTGCTTACACAGCAGCCTCAGAAGTAAACTTGAAATATGGAGTTAAATCCAGTGGTGTTTCTGTATGATAACCTCTTATATTCAAAACATGAGAACCTTTGATTCTACAGATCATAGATTTCCATGATATATTTCTGTCAAAAACTAGACCTCTGTCTAGCTTACTTGTCTAAAACAAGAATGAAAAACAATTACTGGCTATGGATTATTTCACATAGCCTCACTTGTCTGAGAAGATTTCTTACTCAATGTGTTCCCAACAGAGAGAAGGGGATTCAGGGATGATACTAAAGTGGAGAAATAATTGATATGTTTCAGTGAAAAAAATTCCATTGTAAATGTGACTCCCACTTGTGGTCCAAGTAAGCTTAAAAAATTCCATTTTAACATGTGTTAGAAGTTCAATTTATCAAATTTGGTTGATGTTTACCATGTATAAGAGTGTCTTTTAGTTTATTCTAGCACTACCAAGAGAGGCTAGAAACTCTAGTGATGAGCATTTCTGATGACATGTAAGTCTTCAGGCTACAAATAATTAATCTTATCTTGTATCCAAATATAGATTGAAATCAATGGTGGCTATATATCTGACCTACAAACTTGGTACAGATTGCCAAACCAAAGGTACATACCAATCTCTTCTAGCACACATTCTAGCAGTCACCCATAATGCCTGCATTCCTAGTAGTGATGCTAGACAGGAAAAACTAGCAGTTTTACAATGAGTGTCTGTGTGTGTATAGATATACATATAGACACTGTGTGTATTTATATACGCATATGTATATATAATATGTATTTACTAAAATACGGTATGGTGTTGCTTTAGATCTATATTTGAGAAGTATTTAAGTGCTAGACATAATGAATAAAAAATACAAATCCAACACTTAGACAATTTTTTTTGCCACCTCGGACTAATGGGTACCAGCCTCATGTGCCAAGGGCCAAATGCTATACCGCTCTCTAAGAAGTCAAAAGAGAATGAATTTTAACTGTTCTCCACAAAATCCAACTCCCCCCTGTTCCACCAACCCCAACTCCCACCTTGAAAAAAATAATTTAAGAGCATCAAGTCTTTCATATTTCTTTTCCATGGCTGTCCTACCTTTCAGACAGTGTTGTTCTACAATCTCTTCAAATGAAATGAAACCCAGTGATTTGCTCTTCAAAGGAAAGAAAGGGCATAGATATGCATCATTTCAATCTTTGCCATGACAACAGTGTCCTTCCTCTTGGCAACATCATTCTTACCTTCTTGCTTTTCACTCCTGCTGTTCTTTCTGTAACTCTGGTGTTGGATATTTTGGTTATTGTTTGTCAATAATAAATATATTCATGTTATTGGGAAAGCAACATATATAATCAATCATATCCTAATCATAGAAATTATAGTAAGGCCACACAGTCAATTGTTTTTAAGTCAAATAGTCAAAGAATGAAATAATTAAATGGTATTTTCTTTGTGGGTTATATTTTTTCCCAATGGTAGAATTTTTTTATTTTTTTAGAGGAATTTGCAAAGTCATTGGTTTTGGCAGTACTGGACTGGTTCAGTTCTTAAGACAACTGGCCCTTTGCTTGAAGTAGCCATTTGAGAGAAAGTGAGGATTTGCTCTTGGGAAGAAGACCTGAATAAGTTCAAGGAGCATATTTAGTCACTACCATGAAATAAAATTGTCAGGTTCTTCATATTTCCAGGAGGCAGTACCAGCACAGAAACATGCAAACCAATGAAGAGTACAGTATACTCACCCTACTCCTTGATCCCAAACCAGTCTTGGGGATTCACAGGAACTTCTGCTAAGACCCAGGAAGTGTCATCGTTCTGTAATGGTTCTTGCCTATACACATAACAGTGTCAATAAAGTGTCATTGGGATCCATCTTAACCCTGGGCATCCAAAATGTCAACCTTTATGAATGGCTCCTGCCAGTAAAAGATCCATTTTTGTTGCAGATAAAGGCAGATGTAGATTCATATCCATTCCCTAAGGCCCAAGAGTGTCAAAGAATTCTGGGTGTGGAAGAGAAGTGATTAAGAGATGGTGGCATAGGAGAGGAAAAATTGTAGACATACACAGGAGAAGAAATACATACAAAACTGAAGATCTCATTTATACATGTGGGAAAAACAGTTTTAGTCTCATTCATCTAGGTACCACCAACTATGGATCTGAGGGAATTTGGAAACAGGCTATCTCAAAGTGCCATTTTTTACTATCTCTGAATGGAAGACTTGCTAAGCAAATGTATAAGATTTATAAAAAGATTGATAGAGATAGGGAAGACAAAGCAAACTGTTGAATTTCTTAAGAGAACAAACTTTAAACGTACTTTAAAAGCACACAGATGAAAGTAGATATAACTAATTTTAATTTCAGGAAGCTTTTGAATCTACTAAAATAATTGCCATGATTTTTTTCAATGTGTGTTACATATATTTGTCAATTTCTTCATTCTTATATATTTCCATTTCAACTGCTTTTCTTTATGGATATTCTACACTATAGTGATCATCATATAATTTATTTAAATAATGGGTGGCTTACCTGAATAGTCTTTTGTCTTTCATTTCCCTATGTGCCTTACAGGTGAAGGTACTTACATTTGGCACAATTCTTACTGCAGCCAAGGAGTTCAGAATGGTCCCATTTAAACATTCTGTTCCATCGTTCTCAAAGGCATGCAATGTGTGCTGGTTTTTTTTCATATTTAAAACTATAGATATTGGAAGCCTATATTTAAATCCATTGATACAAATCTAGGCTGAGATGTGATAGGTTTTGTAATATCTTATCACTCCAGGTACAAATAGCTTGTTTTACTGACATTCTCTGTTCTACTAAAGTTAAGGCATGTAGGAAAGCTGAGCTGGCATCATTTGTGGAAGAGTAAGGGACTGAAGTTAGGTGGTTGGAGGGAGTAGAATGTAAAAATGTGAAATGATTGATAGATAGCTGTGGAAGAAGGTTGATGCCCTTATATGGGAACTCTGCAAAATCGCTATCTGCTGCATTTTACCATGACAGACTTTCATTGGCTGTCTTGCAAACTTCTGATGATCTGAGTATATAGCTAGAACAACCTATGGCCTCTTAATTACTGCATTTCCCCATGTATTATAATAAAGCGCTAAGACAATAGGGTGATTTGTCAGCTAAAAATTCCCAAACCATAGTATTATTTTGCAAATGATATTTCCCTGTGCATTTACAGATCGTCAAGGCAGATCAGGTATAATTTGACGAGAATTTGTTAGCCCAGACTTGAGAAATTGGTATAGGTAAGCAGTGTTTTGGTTCTAGGCTGTATGACTGGCTCAGGAGTTACTCCAGTTAACGGTCTTGTTCTCAATTCCCTGTATTCAAAAAAGAAAATAGAGTATCTATTACGTTAGTCTAAGAATGTACTCATTTTCAACAATATGATAAGCTGCTGTTCTTTCCATAGTGTAGTAGCTCAAAATGCATACTGTCTCATGTTAGAGAGGGAAGAGTCAACAATTTAACATAATTGCCCATTTATCATAATTTAAAAGTTTTAGGAGCAAGACAGAGAGATAAGTAACACAGGTATTTTTTCCCCTGCCTAGTTTCAGAGATAATAGGTGTAAAAGTGTTTTTGAAATAGTGGAAGCACTTATAAATGTCAGACTTTGTGATTATTGTCATTTTTAGTAATCAGTACTGAGGGCTCGAATGGCTTAAATATGCCATTTGCCTAGTAACCAAGGTGATTGAGAATGAACCTGATTCTTATAGAACAAATCACATGCAATCAGATTCCCATCATTCATTGGGTGAGGAGCTGCAATAACTTGCTCTCTGCAATAATAATCAGAAGAGGTGAGCCTGAAAGTCAGAGGAGATGTGTAACAGCATTGGCTGTGTGACCTTCTCAAAGTCACCACCATCTCTGGATCTTACTAAGTAAGTCCTTTTGTCATGTTAACTGGGGACAAGAGTCAATGAAGAAGTGTAATTCTCAAACCATTTTACTAATAGGCAAAACTTCCTTGAATTGAACTAGTACAAGGAAGGATTGTCTTAATGAGTGAAGGAAATCCTGAATTACAGAATAAGTCTGAAGTCTGACTTTCTTTTTACTTTAGTTCTATTTTGCAATTCAGACTGGCTATAAGACATTTCTTTAACAGAGGTCCCCATGAGAACAATCTTAGTAAATAATTTTTTTAAAGATTTGTTTATTATTATACAGTATTTGATCTGCGTATATGCCTGCAGGCCAGAAGAGAGCACCAGATCTCATTATAGATGGTTGTGAGCCACCATGTGGTTGCTAAGAATTGAACTCGGGACCGCTGGAAGAGCAGCCAGTGCCCTTAATGTCTGAGCCATCACTCCAGCCCCAGTAAATAAATTTATAATGAATATGATTATATTTGATGACTGCTTCTGACATTTGAAAAAAAAAAAAAGGTTTGTTCTCTCAAGGAAAAATTTAGCTGACAGTCTAGTCTAAACTCTTCATTTGCTTAACAAACCTTTCTTGTCCATATCCATAGTAATATACATTTAACCTGTAAACTGGTTCTTGTCTAGTTTCTTCCATATTATTACTCAAAACACTCCAAGTTAATGAGGTTTCAGTGTATTTCTACTTTCTCCATGAATTCGTGTTGGATGTTACCCTCAAAGTAGTGGGAAAAGAGTCAGTCAAGTTCGTTTCATGTCCTTCTTGTGCTCACTCTCAAAAAACAGCAGGTAGCAAGAAGGAAGAAGATAAAGGCAGGCTCCTTGGTAATTCATTGGCAGAGTAAGCAGTTGTTGGATATGCAGCACTGATCACACTATTATCCATAGTTGACTTATTTCAAAAGGTAAATTGAAGGGATGACTAAGAAACGTAACTTGAAGGTTGTCTGACAGGTAGCACCATGGTCAAAGAAGTTTGAAACAATTAGGATCTCCTGAAATATTTTCTATTTGTGTGCCAAATTTCAGAAAGTCTTGGAATTATAAGTTAGCAATAAAGTTGCTAGATAAAACTTAGAGGCAATACTACGAAAGGAATGAAGAGATTGATTGCTGGTTATAATTAGCAAAAAAGCTAGTTTAACATTTTGGAGTCTTCATGATACCAAACATTTCATGAAAAGTGAAAGTTGAATAGTGCAGACTTTGTTTTGTTTTGTTTTGCTGTGATGTGTGTGTGTGTGTGTGTGTGTGTGTGTAAAATATCAAATGCTTGGTTATTGTAAAACTTCTGGGTACTTCTGGGCACTATGTTGATTATTTACAGTAATGTTGGTTCAGTCCATGGCTCCTTGGAATGATGAGTTCATGAGAACAAAGTATCCAACTATCCAATCCAGCTCCATTTTCATTCTGTAACTCAGTTGAATAGTAGAAGGTTCTCGGTGGCCTGCTAATAACCTGAGAAACTATTGGAGGAAGGTGCTAAATATTTTGGGCATCAGGGTAGCCATTGTCAAAATTAAATGAAGCAAATAATTGGCTAAATTGTCAGCGGCATCATTGGCATCAGGCAAGAAAGGAAGTCACTGCTTTTGGCACATAGTGAAACCTTGATTAATTGCAATCCCTATGGATGGGATGAATGGGATTGTTAATAAGAATACTCCTTTTGTTTCTTTCTTGGCTACTGACATGCTGCCTTAAAATTCTTGTATCCACTTTCATGGCTCAGGGAAGTAGCCTCTAATGTTTGAAGGTCAATCCAGATGGAGAGAAGTTATAGGAGCAAGAACGGAATGTGATCTATCCACAGTTATCATCGGGAAACTACATAAAAACTCAATTGCTTGAGATCTTCTCATTTTGGATATCATTGATGTTTCTCATCAATGTGAAGTTTGGAATGGGGAACCAACAATTCAGGCCACTGATTTGGTGTATTCTTGTTAATCAAGGTTTTACAATAAAGGGCCTTGCTGATGCCCAGTAAGATTATAAATGGAAGGGTTTATTTATTTATTTATTTATTTGCTTTTTGAAAGTGTTCTGGATAAGCCTTTCCAAACACATATTATACTGTAGACTGGCAAACTAGCTTTTCTGCCAGGATCCCAAGGGATGGAAAGGGAAATTGAGGAGCAGAATTACAAGCATTGTCTTTGAAGGAAAAAAAAAAGTTTTGGCTTGCCTGTCTGTTGCTCTGTGGTTGGGAAACACTTTTTTCACTTTAAGATGCCCATGATATCTTGGTTGTGCAAGAGTTGATCTCACATATTTCAATATCATTCTCATGCCCCCCTGGGCAATGAAGAATTCTGTTTTCAAGTCCTCTCCTGTACTTACCCAAAATGTCTTTCCATGACTTGGTGTCTTGGTTTCTGAGAAAGCCCCTATTTCCTGTTGTTTGGGTGATGGCTACTCATTCATTCTAGCCCCGAAGAATATTAGGAACCAAAGGAATAGCAAGAAGATGGATTATCTCATGATGACAACCTGGATAACAATTTGACCTACCTGAACCAAAACACGGCTAAAGAGAAGCCAAATCAGGGGTTCACACACAAGTAGTATGACAGGCGACACAAGCATTTAAATACATAAAAACTCTTTTTGCAAAGTCTCTGTATGTGGTGACCTATTAAAGGAAGACCCTACTTAACTTGAAATTGATCTTTTTCTTTGCTTTTCAAGTTAAGTGGGGCCTACTTAAATCAGTCATCACCTACAGAGATGAACATTTCATCACTCGTACAAGCAATAGAAGTCACCTCCACACACTCAAGCAACTTCTGTGAGCAATCATCACATCCTAGAAAAAAGAGAACCAAATGAATTGTATCCTGGCATCTCAGTGGCTGGATCTGAATTTTTACACAACTCAACTAAGGCAGGTGAGGCGTCTCACAGGACTTTTGAAAGCCTAGGGCACTGAAACCCGTATAATGGCCTTCATATGGAAACCAGTCTGACATGTGAGGGCAGGTTAGGAATGTGGATAGGGAGCCTCTGTCTGGGAGTTTAAGAAGAGACCCAAGTTAGATCAAAAATATGGGCAGTGCCCTAAAGCCTTTCTGGTTCCCAAAGCTGCCAGGCAGGGGAATAACCTGGTCATTCTACTTTCTGTGTGTGTCTCGTGCTCTCTCCTCAATAATAAGATAACAGTCTTGCCGATTACTCGTCACTAAGGGTACCCGGTTGTGGTGACATTGAGGCTGACCTTGGAGTCACCGCCCCCGCTGCCGCACTCTCCTTTGTCGTACCACCATTTGTTTTTCAATTTGTCCAAGAGGCCTTGCTCATTCAGTTTTAATACTGCCAGGTTAACAGCATTTCTTGAAACGATAAAACATAACTTGTAAGAAAATGCACAAATGCTTAGGAAATCGTTAACGTATAAAAAAAGGAGCACAAGAGGACAAATTGGCTAAATTTCACAGAACGTGGAGCTATAAAAATGTCTGTACAGTAAATACAGGGTTAACTATTGGAAGGTGGCATGGAGGATAACATTTGCTTAGAACTGAAGTGTGCGGGATGGGGAAATTGTCTTTGCGAAAAAAGTAACAAGAACACCACATCCATGCAATTAACATTCGTCACCATAACTTGGCTTTTACCATTTAAATTGAAAAAGCCGTTGAACTGTAAAATTAAAACAGCAACACACAGTCAGAGAGGACAACACAGAGAGAGAACATTAAAAAAATGGATGCATTAAATAGATGAAACCATAATTTACCGTCTTAATTAACTCCACGGAATATTGTAGATTTTAAACTTTTAAAAGTTACCTCAAAATCCACAAGAAAGAAAATGACAACAAAATGCATCAGGGTAGGTGGAATACTATAACAACACGGATATTGTTATATTATTCCACCCACCTTAATGCTGAGCCTTTAGGGGTTGCCACACCATAGCCTTTGGAATCCAGATTTCCACCAACTTTCATCGTATCACATGGCTTTCTCTGCTCAATGTACTCATTCATGGTTGACTCCAGCAGGAAGGCGAACTTTCCCTTGGACTTCCGAACTCGGGCTACCCCATCAGCTGTTGTTTTGGTAAACACAGATGGCTCTGCGGATTTCATGTAAGACCACATTTTCTCATACACAGCAATTTTGGATCTCTGCAACAAAAAGACAGGAATTCTTTGGATGGCCAGATATGACATCTCAAAGGGACAGTTGTGTAGTAGATTTCAAACATAATTGTTTTTTTAAAATTTTAAGTTTTATTTGTGTGTGTGTGTGTGTGTGTGTGTGTGTGTGTGTGTGTGTGTGTACGCGCGCGCGTGTGTGCATGCGCAGGCACCCTCAAAAACTGGAATAGGATAGATATCAGATACCTTAGAAATGGAGTTGCAGGCAGTTGTGAGCTCCCTGACCTGGGAGCTGAGAACCAAACTCTGGTCCCTTGGAAGAACAGCAACTGTTCTTAATCAGCCCCCAAACAATTTTCATTACAGTCCACAGTACCAAAGCCATACCACACTGTGACTGTCTACACACTTTCAGACATCTGCCAATATCTTTTAAAAACAGATTTCTCCAAATTGTGCACATTGTTGCTAATTGCGATGCTTTCTGTTAGTTTAAAACTCACTTAAAAATTGTAGTCACGGCCACCTGATTTGACTTTCTGGCTCTACTAATTGGGTACAGTCTGGTTTTGGAAAGCACTTTCTCATTTGAATTTTCTGCTTGATGAGGAAGTCTCCCCCCACCCCTTGATATCCTGCTGTATGTTTATCCTGCATTTGCCTGAAAGAGGTGATTGAATTGGTATGGGAGGTCAGTTATGGTAAGAAAGTGCTTCCTTGTTCAAGCTGATTGTTTGTTTTGTTTATTCCCTTTTTTGGCACCACCTGCAAGAGCTATGTAAAGTAATTCTGCATGCTGTTTCTCACGGTGATCCTTCAAATATTGCAAGGGCTTTACTACATTCCTTCCTGATCTCACTAGGTTCAATTCTATTGCCTGTTACTGCTTCCAAAACTCTCAGAACTTTGCCCTTTTAATCATAAGCTCATTCAAATTTGTGATGTCTCTTTTAAATTGGAGTGTTAGAAATAAACCTGGCACTACTGAAATATGACCATGACAGAATAAATAAAATGTTTGCTTTTTTGTCATTGGAACATTATTTTTGAATAATGGTGTTTGAAGTTGCATTAGTGTATTTAGTCATACATCTACCTTTCCAACAAATATTTATTGAGCACCCATTGGAGTTGTATAATATATATATATATATATAAAATAGGATGAATAGTGTCCTTTCCATTCAAGTGGAAGTGTCACAAAAACTGTTAGTTTTTTCCTATCACTCCAAATCACCCTTGTCTTTACCTTCTCAGTTTGAGTTTAATCCTGCTAAAGTTCATTTAAGTTTAGATGATACTCAGAATGTGTAGCAAATAATTTATATTCTTTATTTTAACTTATATTAATAAATAATAGTTCATATTAATTTGCATTTTTGTGTAGCACCACATGTGTCTTTGTAGAGAATATAAAGGAAGAATGACCACAATGACTCCAGAACTTCCAATTGATTTGGTAGCTAAATCCTTAAGAATGAAAACTCTAGATAGAAACTATAAGATGACATTTAATCAGAGCTGAGATAATGTACTTCTGTGAACTTTTCTGTCACTCATCCTGGCTTGTTTGGTAAGTTGTTTAGTTACTCATTTTTGGACTCTGATCACTTACATTATACTTTTTAATTTTCTTCTTTTATTAAGAGAATTTTATAGATGAAATATGAGCATGATATGCTCCTCATTTCTCCTGGTCCTGTCATATTTTCCTAACATTGTGAGTTTTTTGAGATTTGCTCAGACTTATCCAAATGGATCCTGGAATTCCCAGAACTGCCTCCATGAAAATAAGCCATATGCTTATGGCAATTTGCCACTCATAGAGACCCTTTTAGACTCATTGAAACTGTGCACTGAGATAGAGACATGTTTGGATTGCAAAAAGTACAAAAAGGTGGGGGGGGGGACCAGGATGGCTAAAGCTAATGAGCAAAGGGAAGAGTAGTAGAAAATGTGTTAAGGAAGATAATCAGGTCAGAGCTTGTAGGTCATGATTAAACAGTTTAGAATTATCCTACATGAAATCAGAACCTGTGGGAAGATTTTGAGGAGGGGTGTTTGCGTGTGTATGTGATAGCATCCAGTTATAATTTTGAAAAGTACTCTGACTGCTATGTAGAGAGTAGGCTAGAGGATTGGCCAGAGTAGAAGTAAGGACATTACTTTGAAGGCTATTCTAAGAGTTCAAGGTACAGATGGTGGTGGGCAAAACTAAGATAAGATCAATGGAAGAGGAAAGAAGAGGTTAGTCAGGTCCAGAGCTGCTTTGAGGGAACAGAAAACAAGCCTTTCTGATGGACATCTCCAACTGATAGACCTACAGATAACTTATAAAACATTTCATTAGAAAGCCTGGTTCTTGCTACTACTCAAACACTGAAAACCTAAACTAGAAAGTTTGGTTTTACTTTTCCCTTTCTCCTTCACTATATCTATGTAGAAATACTGTGAAACTTGTAGTTTCATCTTTCCATTACTATAGTAGTTGTTCTCTCTAGGGCAAGCCATCCGCTTTTTTTAAATATTTATTTATTTTTTCAAGTTACATCTCAGTCAAACTCCTTTCTCTCCTCCCCTTCCGGGTCTCCGCCTACTACCCTCTTCCGCCTCTCCCTCCTATCCTCTTTTTGTTTTTGTTTTTTAATTTAGGTGTATCTTCCATGCCCCCCAAACATCCCCCCTTTTAGTTCAATGACAGGTTCTTTTTCTTTTAACAATAAATGCAATACAAAACAATAAGACAATTAGGCCACAATTCTGAAAATTATAGGGTACAACATGCATTCCCAATGTCCAGTCCATTTCTCTCTTTTTCTTTTATCTATCATTCTTTCTCTCCTATGTAGGGGGGGAAAAGACTTGAAAAAAATGGGATATAGACATAATATAGGAATGATAAAGAAAAAGGATAGATTATTGAATATACTCTCATGTCTTTGTATATTGATACAAATTAAGATTATATTTGACTACATTGGTATTGATCTTTGTATATTGATTCAAAATTAAAGTTAACTCTTTTTAAGGTATTGTACCTAGGTAATGCTTAAGAATGCAATGTGAAGTTTTGGGCTTTTGGTTGCAACTGTCACAAACTGTTTAGGATAATTAAGAAATGCAAAGTAATAGTTATTCAAACGTCATTTTGTTAGGTATTAGCATAGTGCATCACAGATGTTTTCTAAGTTAATCAGAAATCAAGTTGCTAAGAGACAAGCAACATTTGCTTATCCAAATATACTTAGATAGAGAGGTGGTCTTCAAAAATCTCAAGAGATCTGTAGAATATGGCATTCAAAGATGTTTTCTTAAGTTTTTTTTTTATATTGAGACATGTCAGCTCCTGACAGCACCCCCCTATTATACTCCAAGTAGATGATGAGCATTGAAGAATCTCCATTTGGAGATGGCTGCATTAGTGACAAGCTTGTCACTGGGCAAGAGAAAGCCCTTGCATCAATTGTAGACAGAATGCTGTCCAAAAAGGACAAAACTTGGAAGCAGGTAAGTTGACAGCTTTGCTCTGCCAAGACAGGGTGGGCAAGTCCTTCATAATTCCTGCTTTACAATTAATGTCTGTCAGAGATACTGGGCCAAAAGACTGAAGATAGATGCTCCAATGTATTGAGAGAAATTGGGGATTGTCCAGGCAGTCAGTTGTCTGTCATTTCTTAGTTTTGGAAGCTGCTGGCTATGCACTTCCTGTATAATCAGATATGTTTATCCTCTCAGTTCTCTTGATGTGGTTGAAGACTAGATAGTTATAGTCTCACAGTTAAATTTTAAGTTGTTTAGGAATTAAAGGGTGTTCTAGGTCTAAGAAGATGTTTTTAAGTTTGTAATGCAAATTTGAATGGAAAATGAGTTAAGTATAGAACTTTAAACTCATTGAGATAGATAGACAATGGAAATTTTAATAACAGTTGGCATCTTTTTGTTTTAGTCTTGACTCTATTGCCTCCCCACACATCTCCTTGCTTAATTTCTCTATTCAACTGATCATTCTAAGATGAAAACTAATCTCATTGCAACTTTCTTTATAATTCTCTGAAATTTTCTTAAAATCTGTAGAACAAAATTTAAATTCTTATGTCTGATATCCAAGGGTACATATGCTCATGGCTATACTCTCCTCAGATCCAGTGACATTAGATTGCAGACTATTAATTGAAATTAACAATATAGTTTTAGACAGTCTATTAATTGAAATTGAGAATATAATTTTGTGTCTTATGCTTTGGGTTATGTTTTTGCTTCTGCCTAAATTACCTTATTATTTCTGTAAGATTCAGAACCAGTGCAACGTTTTCTAATAATATATTTCCTGTTCTCACACAGAAGTACCACATTGATGCTTTCTCAGTCTTTGGCTGCAGACCTTGCTTTATTGTGCTAAGTAGAGTTGGCTACCTGTCTGTATTTTCTCTTGTTATTTGAATATTTCTTGAGGACAAAGTCTATGCCTTATTCATTTTGCTAGCCACATTGGCAGTTAGAACCATATCACACGTTGTAGTCACTAATGATATGTTTATTTAATAATAAGCTTAGGCCTGGTCAGGGTGAAAACACATTTATTGTCAAAAGCTATTAAGATGAGTCTAGGTGGTGGCAGCGGCACATGCCTTTAATCCTCAGCACTGGGGAGGTAGAGGCAGGTGGATCTCTGAGTTTAAGGCCAGCCTGGTCTACAGAGTGAGTTCCGGGACAGCCAGGGCTACACAGAGAAACCCTGTTTTTGATAAGAAAAGATATCAAGATGATTAAAAATGGCCACCACAACGCAAGTTTGTTTAAAGATTATTGGGTCTTGTCTTTTGCTAAACACATCAACCTGCTAAACCAGGATATATACTTTGCTTTGCAAAACTATTTAAAATACTATTTAGCAGCCTGACATGATGGTGGACACCTGTAATTCCAACACTTGAGAGGCTGAGGCAGGAGAATAAAGAGTTCATGGCCAGAAAAATGGTACTTAATCAATAACTTCATCATTAAACTTCCTTTAATAATCAAAGTGTTTGAGGATTTAAATCTGACCTATAGACATGTATGTTCATATCATACATTATCTTCATCTGCTAGATAAGGCAATTTCTAAGTGCAAGAATGAAGTACCTTGTCATTGAGTTTAACAGCAATTTCCTGGATTATTGCACCCCAAATTAAGAAAAAGTGAATAATTCAGATAGACATGAATATATAAAAGTAACTTAATAACACACATGTACCTTCTAGAGAGTTTAAGAAATTAAGCATATGCAATTACTTGAAACTGTCCTATCTGTTTTCCATAGTCATATGCCTTTCCCTTCTCACCAAAGGTAACCACTGTCATAATTTGGTATTTATTGGTGACTTGTATTTCCTTATGTTTTTACCAGAATAAACACACTTATTTTATAATGGTTATATAACCCTTCAAGCTGTGAATATATTGTATTTACAACTTTCCCCCTCATTGTCATTAAAAAGAACACTATGGTGGGCATATCATTTGGCGTAAATAGATTTTTTTGTGTTCTTTGTTTTGGCCCAATCAGCTATAATTGTAAGGTTTGGTAGGAAGGGCAGGGTTGCAGAACAATTGTGTCTTATATTATTAACAAAGCAGCCATTGCAATCATAGATAAATTTATAAGCTAAAAGTAAAGAAGTCTGATGAATTCTGATCTAAAGGTAAATGAATTCTGATCCAAGCATGCTATAGTTTGGACTAATTTACTTCATCATTTAGTTGGGTTCTTTGAGTGGTGATACAGACTAAAAGATTTATTCCATTAGCTAATGATACATTCCTAGGAGAATAACTGGCAGTGCTTGATGGGCACTTTAAATGTATGTTATGTACATATAGTACACACTAATGGATACAGTAATGTCAGGTTAGTGAGTGGCAGATGTGACTGGGCAATGGTTGATGACTAGTTTCTAAAGAAGAAGGTTACAAGGGGGAGGAGGAAATGGCTCAGAAGTGAGAAAAATTAAGCTGAGGCATTTCTCTTCTTAACTAACTGACAGAATGGCATTCAGATAGAAAAAGAAGTAAAAAATAAACACTAGAATTTTCTGTTGTTTTTTTAGAGTCTTTTTTTGGGGGCTGAGATACCAAAGGCAATAAAAGGGATTGAATGCTAGTTCAATTATCTGAACTTCAATTTAAAAAATTATGACAGGATCTGTAGTCGCAAGTTCATTTTTCCCAACCTGCCACGATTTATTTCCTTCATCCCATAGGGCACCATGTTGTGTCAAAAATAGGAGAAAAAAATAGAATCACTTATGTAGCAAGGCCATGAGACAGCACTGCTAGGTAATTAGCAAAGGAAAGCCAAAGAAGAAATACATGAATGGAGGAGAAACAGATTAATTAATCCACAAGAGCAGATCATGTAGAGCTCCAGCATTAATGACTTCCATAGCCATGCTTCTAAGTATTTGCATGCCAGAAAGCCAGAAGGTCAAAGATGCAAATTTTGTGTCTGTGTACAGGCAAAAATTTGAATCTTGGGACCTGCGAATCTGTTATGTGGCAGCCAGTGTTTAGTGACTTACTTGCCACTCAGGTCATTGGTCTGACCTTGCATCTCTTTGTAATAGTGGCATTTGTTTCCAGTTACTGTAATTTAGTGTTCTGTAGCATTAAAAGAATTATTCTGTAGATACAAGGAAGTACAACATGGCTCTACAGTGCTATGATAAGAGCATGGGTAATATGTAAGAGAGGAGAAAGGGTTGGGCAGAAGGAAAGGAAGGGGGAAATGATGGAATTATAATCTCAAAAGAATACTATATATTTTTATTATTATTGTTATTATTGTTGTTACATTAGTACACATACTAAAGAAATAAATGTAATTAAAAAAAATTTAAATTAATTTATTTATTTTGCATATATATGAGAGCTTTTATCTGCATGTACCCCTGAATGCCAGAAGAGGGCATCAGATCTCATTCTAGATGGTTGTGAGTCACCATGTGGTTGCTGGGAATTGAACTCAGGACCTCTGGAAGAGCAGACAGTGCTCTTAACTGCTGAGCCATCTCTCCAGCCCCATAATTTTAAAATTTAAGGGTAAATTTCTTCACTACCTTTCTTTCTCATATTCATCTTTCTCATGGAGCCAGACTGTTCTGTTTGGGTTTGAATCTGTCTCTCTAGGTACATAAATTATCTAGCCTCTACATTTTAATTTCTTCATCTGTAAAATGGTATGGGTTTTAAACACCTACTTCAAAAATTATTAGAAATTAACAGGTTAATGAATTCTTAGAATAGTGTCTAGAACACCTGAACTGGAAAGAAGCATGTCATTTTATAGTAAAAATAGACAAATATGCTTTAGTGGGAGAATATATTTCAATAGCATCATAGATTACTCTAGTCACATATTTACAGAATCATCACTTTATCTTATAAGGGCTATCACGTGCTTAAATATTATTGGATTTCTAGGCATATTCATGCAGAATGTCTGTGATGTGATATTAACAAAAATCATTATCACTTGACTTTTGATTTTTAGACTTTTATTTGTAGAGGACGGACACACACACACACACACACACACACACACACACACACACACACAATCTGCCATGGCTTACACTGGAGGCCAAAGGGCCAGAGGATAACAGAAGTTGATTCTCTTTCTCCACCGTTTGAGTACTGGAGATTAAATTCTGGTCATCAGTCTTGGTAGAAAGTGCCTTTATCCAGTGAGCCATCTCAACAGTCTAATTTTCCCTTTTAAAATTTACATTTTGTAGTATATTTGAGGATTATACATTAAAATTCCCATGAACCAGAAGCCTGTTCCTGAGAAAACCTATTTAGTATGATTTTCTAATTTTCCTATGAGCTAAATTGGAATATCTACTTGGTCAATAGAACACCCAGTTGGAGTCTGTAGAAAATACTGTAGCAGAGATCAGAGGCACCTTCAAAGCCATCTTGCTCAACTTCCCATCCAATGTAGCCTATTCTGTTCAAATGCCCCCACTGATGAGGTACTCTTTAGCTCTTATGAGGTAGGTTTCTATCTAATGGGGAAGGTCAAATTGAGAGAAACTTCTTTTTGCTGGGCTTGCCTCTGTATAATAAAAGCCTCCCTTATCCTATTTCTGCCTTCTGCTTGAATCAAGCAATTCTTTCTCTCTTCCATCTTTTCATAGTAGTTAGCACCAATTCTTTTGCATTGGAAAAGAGATCCTACAGACAAAACTCAGTCCTTCTGAGTAGGGGTCATGTCTTTTTGTTTTTGTTTTTTTTTTGTTTTTTGTCTTTGCTGTCTCAGTATATCGTGATAATGTCTAGCATGTACTAAGCAACTTCTCAGGGTATGTCTGTGGAATGAATGGTTGAGTATAGTGAAGTACCATTACGAGGTCTAGCTCTTCCCACTTTCTAGAGTAAATGTGCTCTCTTTCCTACATAACGTATAGTCTCAAGTCTACCACCACAAAGTTATCTGCTGATTACTTCTTTTGTAGGTTATATATTTAAGGACCTTTTTTGGTTATTTGTCTGTCATGAACCCTAATCATTTCTTCTTTTTAGTCATAATCTTCCAGATATGTTTTTAAGTTTTCAAAGTCTGCTCCTAAAATATGTCACCAGAATTTACCACAATTGTGCTGTATATAATGCCATGAACATAAAGGGAACCATCTTGTGTCATGATTTAGATATGAAAACAATTTTTCCCTTCAAGAGACAACTGTTCTCACATGGATAATCTAGAAGTAATTGAGTGAATGTATAAAACAGTATATTATATTTATCTGCAAGGTAGTGTATTTATAATATATAATGTATTATAAAACAATAAATCATTGTCAACAGAAGCAAAATATGCAAATTTATTTTATGGTATTAGTTTGCTATCAGAGGACAAAGTAGTATATTCTTTCTAAGGAGAGTAGTTTAAGTGTTTGTAACTTCTCTATACCCTAAACACATATGAAAGAATAGATTGAAAGCACAGTATGAAGGAAAGGTCAGAGAAAATGACTTTGAGCACTTTATTCCCAGTGTCTCTCAAGGGAGACTAGGCTTTATTTATTTATTCGGTGACTGTTGTTACCAAACCACACTGCTTTGTATGCAAGACTGGCCTTGGATCTAAATGCCACAGGAGGGCTAGATTTGACTTTGGAGGGCTCAGCTTCTACCTCATTGTCAGCCTTCCTCAGAGACCCATGTCACATCTTTTTTCTGACAGCAGCCTAGGCCATCATAGATGGGTTCACTGATATGAAAGGAGCTTCTGTGTTTTCTAAGGGATATGTTTTTATTTGAATGGGAATTTCATGTTCTCTGAAGGACTGTGGGATTCTTGACATTTTAAAAATCTCCTTTTAGGGCTAGTCTGTCATGTACAGGAGAGCAATCAAGGAAAGTAAGGTAAGCATTCCAAGGACTCATTTTCCTTCTTCTAACTTTATTATATTGTTTGGCAGCTTAGTCAGTTTCATCTCTAGACCAAACCTTTTTTTTCCTTTATTTTTTATTTCTTCAAGTTACATCTCAATAGCAGTCCCCTCCCTATTCCCCCTCCAGTCCCACCCTCCCACCCTCAACCCCCCATCCTCTTCCCTTTTTTTTTCTTTTAAGTTTAAAGTATATCTTATTTCCCCCTACAGTTTCCCCTTTCAGTCCAACAAATGGCTCTTTCTCTTATAATAATAAATGCAATACAGTACAACAGAGGTAATTAGGCCACAGTTATGAGGGTTATATGGCTTAACGTACATTCCCAATGACCAGTCCATATGTATTTGGTACCTGACTTTAACATTCTACTATCTAAACATCTCCATGAGTTTAAAGGTCTATATCTGACTCAACATTCATACTAACTTGCAACACAATTTTAAAAGTATCTTCTTAGATCTATAACACTCTCTTGACTCCTAAACAACTCAAAATTAAATTATGAGACTCTAGCTATCTGTTCTTCAACCACCTCAGAGACCTGAGAGGGATAAATATATCTGATTTTATAGGAAGTACAGTGCCTGCAGCTTCCCAAACTAAGAAATGACATACCTGTGGCTGCCTGGACAGTTCCCATTTTCTCTCCATACATTACAGCATCGATCTTCAGTCATTTGGCCCTGCTTCTCTGACAGACATTGATTGTAGAGCAGGGGTTATGAAGGACTTACCTACCCTGTCTTGGCAGAGCCAGGCTGTCGACTTACCTGCTTCCAGGTTTTGTCCTTTTTGGACAGCATTCTGTCTACAGTTGGAGCAAGGGGCTTTTCCTACCAAGAGATAGGCTTGCGACTAATTCAATCATCTCCCACTGGAGATTCTTCGATGCTCATCTTCTACTACCAAACCTTTTTTAAATTAAAAGACTGAAATGGTAAACTACCATATGAATTTCCTTCAGTGTTGTTTAGCCCTTGTGAAATTTCTTGTTTTAATAAGGGTTCAGGTGGTATTGATATTCAGCTGTAATAAATTCAAAAAGGTATCTTTGGGCTTCACATTGCCTGACCTGGGAACTTACTGAATCCCTGTATGTCCTTCCAAATATTTACAAATAAATACCACCTTGCAGATCAAATCCTAGGATACAGATAGGTAACCCTTACAAGGTAAGGGTTGGAAGAAAATAAAGCTGATGATGCAGCTCCTCTGGAGAGCTCTACTCCTCCCTTTGCCCCACTCCCTTGGCTTTCTTAAGGTCTGATAGGGTTAGAAGACAATATTGTTCATGTATGTTCGTGTAGTCAGGTGGGCATAGTAGGAGACTGAAGGGGGTATAGTAAAGTGTGAATAGGGTAAGCCTGTTGTCAAGTTCTGTAACATAGATGTCTCACCTTCACAGAAACATTTTTTGCTGTTTATCTATTTCATAGAATACCTTACTATGTAGCCTGTTACAATCCTCCTATCTTATTCTCCTGAGTGTTCCTGCTATAGGTGTCCATCACCACACCAAGCTCCAGATATTTCTTAGTTGTGATTCAGACAATGTAAATGTCTAAGAGTAGGTTTAACTACATGAAGGGGAGAATTTTGTGGCAAGAGTTTTGCCTGTCAGCCAACCGTGCAGGCATTTCCTTTCCTTATTCAGAGTGTCCTTTTATTTCTCACTGCTGGAAGTAGAAGAAAATTGGGTAACTTTAAATGTTATATTGGCCTACACCTTTCTGGCTGTCAAGGTGATTTTACACATACCGTCATCTCAATTATGCATCCCAGAAGCCCTCTGAGGCAGCTCCAGCAACTATTGCTCATTGATTGCTGGAGCGTGAGAGCCAAGAACAGCATCCAGGCACAGTAGGGCTCAATAAATATAGGTGGAATGAAACAATGAGTTACAGTTTTATGAATTAGGGAATCAAGGGGGGAGAGGAAAAGGGCAAGAGATGCTAGAAAAGACACTAGCCTATCTATTTCATTTGTCTCTATCTATCTACCATAAAGTCACTTCAAATAGACAAGCCTGGGAAAAACTATTCTAGTTTTCAGGCAAGTCCTAAGCAGCACACCACCTTAAAAGATATGGAAATTTGAAGATTTTCTGCTGTTTGAACAACTTGTCTAGGACCACACAATAATGAACAACGAGACACTACCCAAGTCTGCTGAAGTGAAGGCTACAGACAGATCTTTCACCTAAAACACTCAGCTGCTTTCCTGAAACACCGACGATCTTCTTTTGATAAAAGAGAGCATTTTACCTTCTAAAATATCTTTTCTAAACTTTTGGAAATTGGGGGTAACTTTGAAATAAGTCCTGGCCTGTTTCTATTAAGAATATTCTTGTCACTCACTGTAACCCTTCTGTAGACTCCTAGTATTAATATTGCATTGCATAAAAGAGGTAGAAGTGGAAGAGCACATCTGATAGTGTGTTTTTCTTTCACACAGAGTTTGAAGAAGTCAGTACTTCTGTGACATGCATGGGGAATCACTGATTTTTACAATCCCCACCTAGCAAAGGACATAGTTTCATTTTTATTTAGAGCAAGGAACACCCAAAGTGATTTTATTCCTAAAGCATAACCCAAACCCCAATTTTATTGTTCTTCCTTCAGACATTCAGACAAGTAGTGTCTCTCAGTTTCCTTTTGTTTCAATCGATGTCTGCCTTGTGACTGAGTATTGGTAAGAATAGGATGAAGAGGAGAAGAAAATGCTTACTGGGTTTTATTATTAGCTTTTCTATTGGTGGGTTATGACCCTGTCTAAGTGTGGCTGGGAACTTACATAACTTCCGTGGAATTAGACATCACGTTTTTCTTTGACACTGAGCTTTGGCCTTAACTGTCAAGAACTCATTGAAAATGCCTTTGCCTAACATTTTCACACTGTCGTCTACAGTTCATGATAGGTCCTTTTCTACCTCAAGGAGTGCTATTTTAGATGACTCCTTTCCAAACTGATAGGTTCAGCGAAATTTTCAGAGACATCTTCAATACCCCTTTCTGCCATGCAAAGTCATATTTCTATTCTGATTCAATTCACCTTTGGCTTCTTTTGCCAAGTGAGACTAAGCATATTCCAGTTGCCTGAAAGTAGCCTGCTCTTCCACTCCAGTTAGGTATCAAAAACAAAAGTCTTCTGCAATCAGCTGTGATAAAATGGCACCTCTAACATTTTGTTGGCTATCCTACCTTTCCCCCTCACTGCACTTATTCCAAATGAAACATATGTGATTTGCAGCATTTGTTATTGTTTGTATGTTCATTTGACTTACCATAATGGGAAAATATCCATTTTTAATGATTACAATAGTAGCTGTTACATGGCGTACCATCAGTAAATATTAATTTAATACATAAGTAAACACTTGAAATTTCAACTTAGATTATTTTACAATGAAGTATAGATTTTTCTCCTTTCTATCTACTTCTACAATCTAGAGAGAGGGAGAAAAAAAGAAAATTGTAAGGTAGCATAGATGGCAATGGAGAGAAATTGCATTCAAATTTCCTCACCCATTACTTCAAGCTACCTCTTAGTGGAGGAGTTGCTATGATGAGATTGACCAAAACTTTCAGTGAACTGATTGAAGTTGAATTATTATTTTTGGTTGAGGTTTGCATTTTGACTCATTTTAAAATTATTATTCCATTTGGTTTGATCTTATATTGATGCTTTGTTATTTTGTAGTTTTGTACATGCATAAAATGCATTCTGAATGCACTTGTGAATTATTTGCTACTGGTAAGTTCCAGGAGAGGAGAAATCATTGCCTCTACTGATGATCTCAACAGGCTCCAATGGGTAATGTAAATTCAATTGATCCATTGTTTTGATATAGTTTTCTATAACTTTAATCATCTCCAGTGGTTCATTTTTGAAGCCACATGCCTGAACTAGAAGGCAAAAATTAAAATAAACCTGTTATTTTATCATAAGACTCTATATTCTACAGTTAGTGATAAGGTTTTCTGCTTGACTTGGGCAAGTTACTTAAATTTCTCTAAGACTCTAATAGCTATCTTTGAAAAAGAGATGTGATAGTAAATAAAATATTTCACAAAATTCATACTAAAGGGTCTGGTATATAGTAAGTCCTTAATAAATTCAACTGGGTCTACATGGCTACTGTGCTAGTTAGTTTTTGTCAACATCATATAAACTAGAGCTATCTGGGAGGATGGAGCCTCAACTGATAAAATGTCTCCATCAGATTGACTTGTGTTCAAGGCATGTCTATGTAGCATTTGCTTGACTGCTGATTGATATGGGAGATCCCAACCAACTATGGGTGGCATCACCCCGAGGCAGGTGGTCCTGGGAGGTATAAAAAAGGTAGTTGAATGTGAGACTGGAATCAAGCCAGTAAGCAGCTTTCCTCTGTGAATCCTGCCTCTGTTCCTACTCTCACTTGCCTGATTCATCAACTGTGATTGGGAACGTGTAAGCCAAATAAATTCTTTCTTCCCCAAGTTGTTTTCTAAATAAGATTTATTTTTAACCTAGGTATATGTGCTTATGTATGTGTATTCATGAATGTGGGTTCCTTGGAGGCCAGCAGCATCTGATTCCCATGGATCTGAACTTCCGGGTCACTGTGGAGTCTTGGGTACCAAACTTGAGTCCTCTGGAAGAACAGCAAGTGCTCCCAAACACTGAGACATCTCTGTAGCCCTTAAGTTGCTTTTTGTCATGGCATTTATTAAAGGAAACAGGAAAACAATTTGTATGATTTGGTTTGTTAGAGAATTTGTGCCGAAAGAATACAAGAAAGAAGTAGAATATGGCTATGTGATGCAGTGACTGATAGTTGAATTTTATTGTAAATTTGATGTGATTTCAAATCACCGTGGAAACATGCCTTTGATTGTATCTATGAGGGTATTTCTAGAAAAGTTTAACTGAAGAGGGGAGATGTGCCCTAAATATAGGCGGCTTCATTCCATGAGCTGGGTTCTGGACTGAATAGAAAAGGAGAAATGGACTGGGAAGTATCATCCATCTCTCCCTGCTTCTGGCTGTGGATACCATGCAACCACTTGCCTCTTGCTCCCGTTGCCATGATGGACTGCATCCCCTGGTACTGTTAGCCAAAATTAAACCCTTAAGGTTTTTTTTTTTAATAGGCATTTTGTTTAAGCAACAAGAAAAGTAACTAACACAAGAGAGCAAGGTAGATAACATTGGGGGACCTGGTGACATGTGTGCAGATGGATGACAGCAAGGATGGTGTCAGATTTACTGTTGTCCATGCTAGTGTGGCACAGATTGAATCAGAGCTGACTGCCTAGATGCTTGATAAAAACTACCTTATAAGGCCAAATAGGGCTGTTAAATGTTCAATTTCAATACATTCACATTTCACCTTCTCTTTCAAATAGGTGGCTTTAGATTTAAGTCTTTTCTTCCTTTCTATTAGGAGTGTTCCAGTAAGTATTATTTCTAAAGGCGCTATGCTGACTAAAAGAAAAAGTGGTTGGCTGGGGTTTTGTCTGGCAAACACACTGAGTGTAAAAGCTGCAGGAAAATTGATTCACTGGAATTTGCATGTCTTGGCACAAAATTGCTGCATGGAAGCTCATAGAACCTTCTGAAAAATGTAGCAAGTGAGAGTGACTTCACAGAATGATTATGGTCCATCAGTCTTCATCAATGGGGTCAAGGGAATGATCCCTATATACAAAAAGACAAATTAAAATCACCAATTTTTTTGTTAATCTATTTAGATAAGTATAAAATATCTACTTAATCTGATAACCCAATGCTTAAACACAACCCAGCATACTTGTTTATATCCCTAGTCTTCATGCTTATATACAAACTCCAAGCTGTCTTTATTCTGTCTTAGCCAGTTTGAGTGCTGTTGAGAAACTATGTAGTCATCAGTGCCCTGGAAGGGCCTGCCTCTCCATGGTGAAACTTGCATAGATATGGTAATTTTCTTTGTAGGGCCCTGGTCTCGATGTTACAAAGAGTTGGCTTATGTACCTATTAGCTATATGATGTTAGGCAAATCAGTTAATTTCACTAAACCCCAGGGTTCTCATCTGAAAAATGAGGATAATAATAGGACCTGCCTCACAGTATTATTGAGATGAAATAAAGACTGCCAATACCAAATTTAGCGTAATTCACGACAACATAGAAAACACCATTTAATGAACCCACACACCTATGGTCACTTAACTTTTGACAAAGAAGTCAAAACCGTATAATGGAAAAAGGACAGCATCTTCAACAAATGGTGCTGGTCCAACTGGATGTCCACTTGTAAAAGAATGAAATTAGACCCATACACTAAATCTATTAGAAGAGAAAGTGGGGAAAACCCTCAAACTCATCGGCACAGGTGACAACTTCCTGAATAGAACACTAACAGCTCAGGCTGTAAGACCAACAATCAATAAATGGGACCTCTTGAAACTGAAAAGCTTCTGTAAGGCAAAAGACACTGTCACTCGAACAAAACGGCAACATATAGACTGGGAAAAAATCTTCACCAACCCCACATCTGACAGGGGGCTAATATCCAAAATTTACAAAGAACTCAAGAAATTAAATGACAAGAAACCAAATAATCCAATTTAAAAAATGGGGAACAGTGCTAAACAGAAAATTCACAAAGGAGGAATCCCTAATGGTTGAGAGACACTTGAAGAAATGCTCAGCATCCTTAATCATCAGAGAAATGCAACTCAAGATGACTCTGAGATTCCATCTCACACCTGTCAGAATGGCTAAGATCAAAAGCTCAAATGACAGCACATGCTGGCAAGGTTGTGGAGAAAGGGGAACTCTCCTCCATTGCTGGTGGGACTACAGGCTTGTGCAACCAATATGGAGGTCAGTCTGGCGATATTAGAAAACTTGGAATAGCTCTATCTCAAGACCCAGGCATACCACTTCTGGGTATACATCCAAATGATTTCTCACCAAATCACAAGGAAGTTTCCTCATCTATGTTCATAGCAGCCTTATTTGTAATAGCTAGAAACTGGAAACAACCCAGATGTCCCTCAACCGAGGAATGGATTAAAAAAAAAACCCAAAAAACAAAACAAAACAAAACAAAAAAACCAAAACTGTGGTACATCTACACAATGGAGTACAACTCAGGCATCAGAAACAAGGAAATCCTGCAATTTGCAGCCAAATGGATGGAACTAGAGAAGCTCATCCTGAGTGAGCTAACCCAGACTCAGAAGGATGCACATGACATCTATTCACTTATAATCGGATTTTAGCCATATAGTGCAGGATAACTATACTACAACCAATGCACCAAAGGGAACATGATTTTGTTTCCTGTCAATGAGACACTTTGCCCTAGTGGTGCAGCCTTGCAGGCCCCCAGTGTATGAGGAGGCTCTTGGCCCTCATATGACTGCTGAACTGGGGTGGGGGACTGTTATGTAGGGACACTCCACTCCAGAGCAGTATGATGGAAGGGATGGGGGTAGAGGGTGGGAGGGCGGGACTGGGAGGGGTGGAAAGAGGGCACTGTGATGGAGATGTAACCTGAAGTAATAAATAAATATTAAAAAAGAAAATACCATTTAATAGATCAGTCACTTGCTAGATGTGATAGGGAATGGCAGTGTATAAGATGTGTTCTGTATGGTCAAGAAGCTAAAAAAGTTTAACACAAGTGTCATACAACCAATCTTGCTATAGGTGTGTTGACTATTATGCTAGTTTCTATCTACACACATCTACTTGAAATATGGATAGTACATCTGAAGAAGTGAAGTTTAAATTCATTTAAAAATTCATTTTAATTTCAAAAGTTACAGATAGTTAAGCCTTAGAATTAGAGCTTAAGTCAAAGAAAGGTACAGAAGTACAAAAATGCAGCAAGAAGAACGGCTTAGATCGTAACATAAAACCAGACACACTAAGTCGAATAGAAGAGCAAGTGGGGAAAACCCTCGAACTCATTGGCACAGGTGACAACTTCCTGAACAGAACACCTACAGCTCAGGACCTGAGATCAACAATCAATAAATGGGACCTCATGAAACTGAAAAGCTTCTGTAAGGAAAAGGATACTCTCATTAGACCAAAACAGCAATCTACAGATTGGGAAAAGATTTCACCAACCCCACTTCTGACAGAGGGCTAATATCCATAATTTATAAAGAACTCAAGAAATTAAACACCAAGAAACCAAATAGTCCAATAAAAAAATGGGGAACAGAGCTTTTTCTATTTTTTAACTTTTTCCTGTTTTTTCCTCATATGGGGACAATGATTGCATCAACTGGTGACACGTACCTCTTGCTTATCTGTTGTTCTGGATTTGCTTAGCCAGCCTGTGTTTATGGAAAGACTCTCTAGAGAAAGCTAAGCTTTATTTTTTATACAGGCAAAAATTCCTCACACACATGCTGATATTGTTTCTTTTAAACTTAGCCTATTTGTGTAAAATTGAAAATAAGTGGCCTCCCATGTCTAGGTGTGCTATGAAAGAATATTCTTATTATGTCTATTCCCAAGAACTACAATTTCCTTCAAAGGAGCAGATTACTACGTAAGAAAATGCTTGTTAGAAAAAAAATGGAGAATGCTATTTAAATTTCCAGCCAGCTTTATGTTCTTTCTTTGGTTCTGGAAGTTGCTACCTTAAATTGTTTGGACTGTGTCTCTTCAAGTCAAGAATTATTCCCAAGGGAATAATTCTAACTAGGATGAACAGCCAAGTAACAATACTCAAAAATTTTCCATTATTTTTTCAAGAGTTCTTTCCTTTATCTTCTCTGCTACATAGCTTCAAATATTGTATATGATCAAAATTGAAATGGTAGATCTTCAGAGATGCTTTCTTCTAAAAATGTTAAGTGACTGTCAAGTATCCATGTTTTAATCTAAGGGTTTCACGCTATGTTACATTTGTGTTAAGGTCACAGCTGTACATTTGTCTTGTGTCACTAAAGGAAGATAGGACTGACATTTTCTATGGTGACAATTCCCTGGGAATCAGACACATTGAATGTCAAAGTCATTTGGCTTGGTTGCTGTCATACACTCACCAGATATTTGAACTAAGTTATTTCAAAAGTCTCAAAACTAAAACAAATGCTGCCAAATCATAGATTTGTAAGTTAAACCCCTTTAGGGAACAAATAAAAATAACAAAACAGGAAACAGAATCATGAGCTGAAGCCAAGTTGTTTTTTAGAGACTCAGCTAGAAAACTAGGTTGTTTTATATTCCAGCCTGCTCATTTTTTGCCACTGTTGAGCAGAAATAAACTCAGAGCCGTCAATATGCAAAGAATGACTGACTTTAGCGTTCTTAGCCCTGAGTGGGATAGTTTTATCACACTCCTCCTTTAAAGGTTCTGGGATCTATATGGGTGAGGGGTTGGAAAGATTATAAGAGTCAGAGGTGGTGGACAAGCCCAAGGAAACAGCATCTTCCAGACACAAGAAGGCAGATGCACATATGAACTGACAGAGACTGAGACAAGACCTGCAGAGAAAATCCCTGCATAAAAAAAGGGGAAGTGGGCATAAAGTCCCACACCTAACCAAGAAGTTATTTGCAACTGACAGCTGCAGGAAGATGGAAAATCAGTTTTCTTCAGTGGAGTGACACTGGGCTTATCAACCACACTCCAGGGCAGGCCTCATGCTCATGAGTAACTAGCTAACAAATTGGACTCTACAATTTTTAGTGGTGTTTTTCTTTTCCTTTCTTTAAGAGGGAAAGGACATAAAGTTGGGTGGTTAGGAGGATCTGGGAAGAGGTGGTGGATGGGAAAGCATAAGATAAAAATGTACTGTATGAAATTACTAAAGAATAAAAAAAAATCATAGTCTGAAAACCCTTTAAAGCAAACCATATCACACTATTATTTCATTAGACTTGAATTTCATGGAGATGCAGTTATGCTTTTTTTTCTTCAGTAAATCAGTAGTCAAAATCCAGGTAGGAGCCACGTTGAATTCTAAAGGACTTAGACAAATAAAAGGAAATTGAAAACGAGGATTGTATTTCCAAATTTCATGTATTTGCTAGTGCCTAGAAACTCGGAGCCTGTGGCATAATTTATTGGCAGTCATTGCTTTGACATACATTTCCCTTAAATCCTCATTTTTGTGCCAGCAACTTATCACCAAAGAAATATAGTAACTTGAAAAGCATGCTCTCTAAATCCCGAGCAAGAGTGTCATTATCTGTTGTTATTGCAGAAGACTGGAGTAGGTCAATAATACATTTTATGTATTTCTCCTTTAAGATGCTTCTGCTTGCTGTCTATGCTGACTCTGATCAACCAGCTGCAGACTTGTATCAGCTAGAATTACTGATCACTATCTTCCTTACTGTTCCCTACCAAGTGTGTCTCTACATTGAAATCAACACAGTTAAGTACTGTATATACGGTCCTAACTCAGCCATTATGATAATCTGCAACCAACAGAAAGGCTGCTTTCTTTCCCATGATTAAACTATGTGTTTCCATTAATCCCCCTAATTCGAAATCATTTGAAAAAGTTAATTTCTATTAGGATAACTTTTCTTTCTCTGTCTGACATGTAAAGACAGCAGAGCATTTAATCACAAGCCTTCCTATGTACTCATCTCTCTCAAAGATACGTGGATTTTTTTCCCTTCAGTCTCAAAATTACTTGGAGATTGCTCCTCCTTTCTCTACCTAATGGCAATCTGCATTTCTACTGATTTATATCCAAGCCATTCATTATCTAGTTGCTGAAAAGTATGTTATTAATGAGAGGCAGGTAGGAGTCATGCTGTCCTCCCCAGATTTAAATGAATCCTTAAGATGGTACAATCAAACAGACATGCAAAACAGACCATTATTAATGCAACATTAAGGTTACAAATTTAAACAAAATCAAGGAATGTAGAATTGTTAAGTTTCCCATTATTTCAATCTTAGCACCTTGATGGTACCTGCATATA
>CAJQZJ010000953.1:4383148-4400509 GCA_907164525.1 Lophiomys imhausi
AGAGAGAGAGAGAGAGAGAGAGAGAGAGAGAGAGAGAGAGAGAGAGATGATATCCCCACAAATAGGCAAAGCAAAGAGGAGTAAGGGATGGAAAAGTGGTAGATGAAGACAATGCTTTTGACTAGAGGGCATGGAATTCTGGATTTTGGTTCCAGCTTTTCTTCTGTAGTGCTTTTTAAGTTTTGTTTGTGTTCCTGAGCTCATTGACTTCCTCTGGATTTTGAGCTCTTCCAGGTGATATTCTTCATGCCTACACAAACACCATTGTCGGAGATGCAAACTTAGCTATGGAGCTCCTTGAAGTAGTAACACAGTAGAACTATTTCATCAGAAATGGTTCACAAAAGGACAAGGAGAAGAAAAGGTTATGCAGTAATTGGAGGCAGTTTTGGGTAATGACTAAGACTTCAAAGCTGTGTATAATTTCTCATTTTTACCTTTTAATTTTAAAAGATATTTTTTTTTTGCCCATAGTCCCCAACCATATTTTAATACTTGAGCTACCATGTGTGGAGTCCAGCTCTGTTTAGCACTTACCGGTCTCTAGACTGGGGAATTTTGAATCTTGGGATTTCCTTTAGCCTCTGTAAAAACACTATTTACAAGAATGGCAAGCTGGCTCAGCAAGTGAAGGCCCCTATTACCAAGGCTGATGACCTGAATTGTATCCTTGGGATAAAGCTGGTGGAAGGGGAAAACTGAATACCTTAAGTTGTTTACCAAGCACTGCACACCTTCCCTGGTATGTGCACCCAACCCCTACTACAAATACAAATGTAATAACAAAATTAAATATACCTCTACAGAAGCCATGATTACCTGAGATCCCATAGGTTATATGAGGAAAGAGCAGGGGCAAGGGCTGTTAGGTCAGCTTTTACATTTAGGCTTGGGTTTCTAAGTTCCTGAGTATTATACTCATTCTGACTCATTTTCTTTCTTTTTATGAAATTTCTTGTGTACTTTTCTTTCCAAACTCAAATGGCTTCTGTTTTCCGACAGTGACTAGTATCTAGGGATAGTTGGCCATTTTCCTCCAGGTAGTGATAGTTGAGGTAAGAGCTCCCTGAAGCCTCCTTTTATGTAAAGCCACTAACATAAAAATCCTAACCACTCAAGCCCCATCATAGAAAGAAAGGGAAGAGAAGAAGAAGGGAGGGTCAGTTAAAGGAAATCAGGGCCAACTTTTTCACTTGTTGGGGAGGAGTTTCCAGGCTCTTGTATCCACAACTTCGGTTTCATTTTTGCCTCAGAAATTCCTGTAGCTTCATGCTACTACCTAGGTTATACTGATCGACAATCTTCACTTCACAATCAGGTAATCAGAATTTGGGATAGGAAGCTTGAACCACAGGGCTCCCTGTATGGTACATACAAACATTAATAAAACAGTCCTGTTCAAGCAAGAACTATCCAGTAAAAGAGCAATGGAACAAGAAGGGAGTTATTGGCATCGGCATCATAGGACAAAAATGTAGGTCAAAATTAGAAAAATCATGAGATCTCTGGGCATTATTCACCTGTAGTTTCATTTCTCTCCCATTTGTCATTTCCCAGAGGTCTTCTTGTTCAGCCTGCTTTGGATTCCCTACAGAGGTCTGTACTTAGAAACTTGCATCTTGAGTTGGGGCATAAGACCCAGCAGTCTGTATTTTTAAATAGCACCCCCAAGTTTGGTGTGGTTATGCCTGCCTATAATCCTGGCACTTAGGAGATGAAGGCTAGAGAATCATAAACTCAAGATGAGCCTTGGCTATATAGTTAGGCCTTACTCAGAAAACAAAGACAACAAAAAGCAAACAGCAATATAGATCCCCACTGCACATTGGGTTAGTTTGTAACTGTTGTCTTAATACTTGAGAGGCTCTGGTAGCAGGTTCAAATAAGCCCAGAAGTTTGAAACTAGACTGTGCAACATAGCAAGACCCTCTATCTCAATAAAATGAAATGTAATAATAAAATACCTCAAGTGATTTTACATGCAGCAAACATGAAAACATCAATCAGACTGAGTGTCTTATTAAATATCTCTGACAATTGGCCATTAATCTATTCTTGAAGGCTACCAGTGATGAACAGCTTACCACGAGGACAGTCATCCTTTCTTTGGATTGCTCTATTACAGCAGTTGACAACTTTCTATCTCCAAAAAATATTTACATTATGATTAATAAGTAGCAAAATTTCAGTTATGAAGTATCACCAAAAATAATTTTATGGTTGGGGGTCATCACAACATGAAGAACTGTATAAAGGGTTACAGTATTAGGAAGGTTGAGAAGCACTGCTCTATTAAAATGTTCCTTTTACCTTTCTCTGAAATCTCTATTCTTGACTATTATGTTTTGGGCTTTAAAAAATGTACTTTAGTGTCCAAGAGAAGAAATATAATCTTTTCCCCCCAAATGTCCACTTTTCAACTACTTGAAGATAATTTTTAATATGTATTTTTGCTATATATTCTCTTCAGGCTAAATGTCTTGTCTAAATGTAATGTTGGGAAACAATCTCAAAAAATGGTGTTCCAGTCCCTTTGGGATAGCTTGTTAGACACTTCCAGATAGCAATGCTGTAAGATATGATTATCAGTGAACTATGGAAAGGTATGGTTGTCACCTGTGTGTCACCTCTACAACTGATGTCCCTCAAGCCTCTATCTCTTACCTTAAACAACTTTCCATGGTACTGAGGAAAATGGATTTATCAAAGTCACTAAAATTGATTTGTATTTATCTTCAATATCCACTGTTTCACCTGGCTCCTACAACAGTACTAGAGATAGAATCCATGCTAGACTAGTGCTCTACTATTTAGCCTCATCCCTAGATTTTTGAATTATCGGCTGTGTTATTCTTCACTTTGCTTATGAAATTGGCTGAAATCCAAGGCTGAGCAAATGGAGCAGAAGCACCCTTTAGGATATGGCTAGTAGGGTACTTTCCTTCCTTCTATTTTGTTATGATGATAGGCTTCAATAATATAGTAATTATAAGCATCCAAATTGTATGTGTGAACATGTCTTTCTATTGGCCTTATCTGATGAAAGTGGTAAGATGCAAACACTTTAAAATCAAACATCAAACCTCTGTGTAAGAGGGCTTTAATTTGAGTCTCTTTGTGTTTACTCCACTCATACTGCTACCATGCTCGGGAAAGAGATTTAAAAAAAAATAATGCCTAATGCAGTGGGACTGTTTTTAAATATGAAACGCTTTCCATAAAATCTTCCTGTATTTGATATCATTTGCCCAAGTTTAGATAGATTTCGCTTTTCACTGTCAGTTCCTCAAACTTATTTCAAAGAATGTAAAATATGCTTTAGAGAGTATTGTTTTAATAACCTTCATTTTCACATATTAAATGTAAATGATAAAATTAGACTAAGATAGAATTTATATGATTTTTGATTTGAGCAATGAATTTCAGTTTACCCTTGGAAATCTATATATTGATTCTTAGTATAATTACTTCAATGCTGTAATGTCTTTTAGAGATAACTTTTTGATATCACGTCTAAACTCCTTTTTTTAATAGACATAAGCCATTTCATGCAAGAGGGTAAGTAATGGGTATCAAAATACAATGTACATGAGGTAGGGAAAGTATTTTTGATATTTTAAAATAACTAGATGAGAAGAGTTTGAAGTTTTTTGACACACAGAAGTGATGATATTTGAGGACAATGGAAAACAATTTTACTCTGATTTAATCATACATTGAATACATATGTATGAGTATAATACCACATCCCTTAAAAAATCACATATATTATTTTATGTCAAGTAACCTGCTAAATTACTTCTAATATGAAAACAAAGATTGTAGCAGAGACAACTTTCTCTTTAGATGGGTAACTTCCTTTAATACTTCAATTCTAGTATGCCATTTTGACCTTTGTTACCATAGTATAATAAGTGTTTAAGTCATTTAAAAATATAGCACTTAAAGATTTCATTTTTAGTGGTCACTGGAAAGAAATATAAGTAAATAACCATCTTTGGCTAGCTCTTTCTGTTCACAATTACCATGTAATTCACTGGCAGATTCTGTAAATACACTACTAAAATATATCCAAAATATGATGTATTATACAGTCTCCATCACTGTAACTTTAATGTGGGCTTCCGTTTTTCAGAAAATCAGACACTGATTTTCTTCCTGTCCCCTAAAGCATTCCTGGATTGTTCTTTGGTTTTCTTTTTCTGTTTAGAATCCTCCCCTGTCAGATTTTCACATGACTTTCTCTTCTTGAATTAAATGTTAACTCTCTAGAGAGACTTACTCTGAGTCCTCCCTCCACCCTCAAGCTTCCACTTAAAACAGTCATATCTAATCACAAGTCATCCTCCATTGTACCTTAGAGCACTTAGAAGTCCTTAAAATTATTCTGTTTACGTTTTAATCACATGTTTATTGTTTCCCTCTATCCAACAGAACATATATAACTTGAAGGCAGAGATTTGGTCACATTCCTATACCATTCCCTTGTGCCTACATTGCTATGTTAAATACTTAGTATTTATTTACTCTGGGCAAAATATAGAAGATGTGGAAGAGTGAAATGAATATGGCCAAAGATAATAGCTTGCTTTGAGAAAAAAAATCCAAAGATTTTGTTCGTGATTTGTCTTTTCTCTTTTAAAAGTGGAATGCCACTAAGCACTCCAATTCATTGTTCTTATAGGCTGAGCATTCTGAGATGTTGATCCCTACCATCAAGTTTTCCGGGTCCTGCATGGCAACAAGGAATAATTATAAATAATTAGTTTGTATAAATTTCCCAGGTGAACCCAAGGAAAGCCTAATTGAACAGATGGGTCCTCTTTCCTTTAACTGGAAGGCTATTAGTTGATTTGACTTTGTCAGATGAAAAACAGAAAGTGCGCTCCTGAGATGATTTCTAGGGAAGAGCCTTTCAGAGTTCTTGCAAAGATCTGGGAGTCCTGTGTGATGTTAATTACCCTGATGTTGTCAGAGAGAGTTGGCAGCCTCTAGGAGAACTGAGATTTAAACCCCTTAGGCTTTCTGGGCTGTGAAATGCTCTCATCAGCAAGTAGGTTACCTGGGAGGATGAACAGAGATAGGCTAATAACATCCATATGGTTGGGTACTTTGGGCAGATGGCCTGCATGCCACCTTGAAAGCACCTGAAGTTTCTAGGTGGTCTTCAAGGGCAGCTCTAAATCATGGATGTTGAAGTTGTTGAATCTGCAGGCCACAAATGGCTAATGGTGGACAGCCTAACAGATGAACGAAGTTAGTATTAATTTATAATTAGGAGTAGGAGAGGGACCAGGAAGATGGGGGAGAGGATACAAGTGAACAACCCCCATCTCGCAGGACTAGGAAGAAAAAATATATATATCTTTTTCACTGAGAAAGCTGTGGAAGGTTTCTTATAATTTTTGAGAAACACCCCTCAGATCTGTACAGAGACTTTTCTGGAGTGACTTTATTTTTATTGCCCTATTTCTGGGGACTTCTCTTAATATGTCCTGGGATTTATAGAACCCTTCATACTTTTAAAGCACTTTTGGAGATAATATTCTCTCACCTACCCCATGAGGAAAGTAGAGCAGGGACTAGTACCACTGACAAATTGGAAAACTGAGGAGCAATATCCCCTTTTCAAGGAAAAATAGAAAATTCATTGGTGGGTATAAAACTAAAAGCAATTTGTTTTTGATGATCTTTCCTATTTTATCCAGCATGCATGATGTAAGTCTTAGCATCTCAGAAAGTATCACAAATCATGTAATGGTAGGAATTTACTGTGCTTACAACATTCCTTTGAGTTTTTTTTAAATAATGTTTTCCCTTTTCTTGCCTCCTTATTTGGATCCATTTTAATTTGTGAGAGCATGGGTAAACAATCTTCTTTCAGTACAGGTATTCCTTTTTCATTTTTATTTTTGACACAGGGTCTTGTACATGGCCTAGTCTGGCCTCAATTTCATGACCTTTCTACCCCAGCATCCCAAGTGCTGGGATTACAGGCACCTGCCATTATACCAGGTGAAGATTGCCCTAGCAAGTGAGAACAAAGGCAGTGAGAACAAAGATAAACCAGGAGATGGTACAGATAACTGAACAGGTGCTCAGTAGAAGCTGATTCATGAAAATACATCAGAACTTAATGAGGACTTGGAGTATTAGGGTTTGAGCTCCAGTTGTTCTTCATTAGCTAAGTGCCGTTCAGCAAGTGGCAATGCCATCATGCCTTAGCTGTCTCCTCTATGTTATAGATAAAATAACTCCTCTTATGATTACATTGTAGGATGGAACAAGGTAGCACACAACTGTGTCTTGGAAGTGGACAGACCATTAGATTATGGGTTCCTAGAGGATAAAGGTCTTTCTACGAAGAACAAGTAACCCTGTTTCTGGTTACCACTGAGAATATGCATAGGTTATCTTGTGCTGGGGAGCTGGAAAAATTAATAGCAATCAGCTTCACTGGAGGGATAATCACCTACTCAGATAATTTTCTCAGATATCTGTATGTACGCCAGTCTATCCCCCAAATGACCTTCAACAATGGTGCAGAAGCCTGTCTCGATATTTTCAGGTGATTTGACAAAAAGATGGATTTTAATTTTGTCTATAGAGATATATGGTTGCTCAGTGCTTAACATGAAGCTTGGTTCAAAGAACACCTCAAAAGGAGAATCACTAAAAGAATGATGAATAAATAATGCAATCTATAGTATTATTATTGGCTTGTCTTCTATGACACATTTTCCTCTGTCTCTTGAAGACAGATATTAGATATGCTTTGAATTATATGCTCAAGTTGTTAAGCCAATTCCTAATTCCTGAGGTTGTCTTTTTACCCAGCCTGCTTCCTTGCCTGCAAAGATGGTCTCTGAGTGAATCCTGGATGCTGAGAGAAGCCAACAGCTGTCTCAATGTTATCTATCTGACATCAGGGGCCTTAGCACCCTAACCTTGTGGCTGTCACTCCATCTCCAGTCCTGACCTAGAAGGCCTATGTATGGTCTTTGATATCTAATTTAGCATATGGTAGAAAAGTAAGACATTTAATAGATAAGAACTTCAAAACATCCACATAAAATTTGGAAGACTTTTTCTTTTGTAATATTGCCAAGTACTATGCACACCAATAAGTCGCCAATCCAACATCTTGTAGTGTCAAGTCATCTCTTTCTTTTTTTTTTTACATGTTTCCTTGTATCTGTCTTGACTGTATTCTCAAACAATAGCACCATGTTTTGAGGCATTGTCTATGTAGTCCAGGTTGACGTTGAGCTTGCTGTGCTGCTTAGGATGGTCTTAAGCCAGCAATCCTCTTGCCCTAGTTTCCTGAGTTCTGGTATGTCAGGTATATGCCACCAAACCAAGCTTGTGTTTTCAAACTAATAACATTTGGTTGAGCCCAACCAGATACATTGTGTGTTATAACTTCAATTGCATAATAGTACTCAGTTGCCAAATACATATGGACTGGACATTGGGAATGTATGCTAAGCCTTATAATTTTCATAATTGTGGCCTAATTATTTTTGTTGTTTTGTATTGTATTTGTTGTTATAAGAGAAAGAACAGCCATTTGTTGGACTGTGAGGGGCAGCTGTTGGGTGGTGAAGATATACCTTAAACTTTAAAAAAAAAAGGAAGCAGATGGGGGAGTGTGAGGGGTAAGAGGGTGGGAGGGGGGACCAGAATGGGGAGTAGGGAGGGGATTGGGATTGATATATAACTTGAAGAAATAAAAAAAAAAGAATTGCAAAAAATTAGCAAAAAGATTTTTATATTTTGGTGTGATACATAACATTAGGAAACGCAGAAGGAGTCAGGAAGATTAATGGTACATTTTCCCACTCATCTCAAAATGTCAACATACTTGGCGCAGGTGTACTTGTGCAAGGAAGTTTCTCTTTTATTCATGAACTGGAAAATTCATGTTGCAGATAAGCAACACATACTGAAAAAATGTGAGGTCCAAGTGAAAATGTGTGTGTTTGTGTGTGTGTGTGTGTGTGTGTGTGTGTGTGTGTGTGTGTGTGTGTGAGAGAGAGAGAGAAAGAGTGAGACAGAGAGGTATGTTTATGAATGTGGAAGCAGAATTTAAGCATTATTACATTATTAGCAGACTACTTCCTGACTTAGTTTGGAAAGACCTCTATTTTTCATTTACTGAATCAAAAATTTTTTAAGTAATAACAACAGTCAATAGGTATTGTTTTAAGACAAAACATTATTCATGAATAATTGTTTTGTTGGGCTTTCAATGTGTTCTCCTCAAAACAAAGAAGGTCCACTCATTGGTTTCCTCATAATCAGTTATTAGTCAGTTATTTTGTTTATCCTAGGGGACAAAGGAAAGTCCCCACACATTGTATTTCTCTGCTTTTATATTTACTTTACTGTGTGTCTGTGTGTGTGTTGTGTACATTTACAAGTGTGTGTGTGTATGTGTGGAGGCCAGAGGTTGGCACTGAATATCTTCTTCAATTGCTCCCCACCTTTTTTTGAGACAGTCATTCATTTTACCTGGAGATCACTGATTGACTAGGTTGGCTGGTTAGGGAGCTCCTGGATCCTTCTGCATGTCTTCACCTCCCCAGTGTTGGAATTGCAGGTGCATACTACCACATCTTGTTTTTTATGTGGAAGTTGGAAATGGAATTCAGGCCCTCAGGCTTGTATCACAAGCAGTTTACTCACTGAACCATCCCCCCAGCTCCTAAACTCACTTTCTTCAATGTTTCATTTAAAAATCTTTCCTTTTAGTCCTGAATCTGTGTTAATGGCAATCTTGTCAAACATTTGAAAAGGTATTTCGAGGAGTTCTGAGGGCAGAGATTTTAGAATTGTTCCTTCCTCACAGTACCACTTCTTTTTTTTTTTAAAGTAATTAAGTTTCTTTTAATCGAAATGAATGTTTTAATATATTTCTTTTTTTTCTGGTTTTTGCTGGAACCAGTTTATTTATTTATTTTAAATACTTTATTTTTTTTTTTCTTCAAGTTACATCTCAGTCACAAACCCCTCCCTATTCCCCCTTCCTATCCCGCCCTTCCACCCTCTTCCCCCCAGCAGTTTCCCTTTTCAGTCCAACAGATGGTTCCTTCTCTTATAACAGTAAATACTATACAAAACAACAGATATAAATATGCCACATTTATGAGAGTTAAATGGCCCAGTATAACTTCCCAATGTCCAGTTTATACATATTTGGCCCCTGACTTTAACATTCTACTATCTAACCATCTCCATGAGTTTAAAGGTCTATATCTGACTCAACATTCATACTAACTTGCAACACAATTTTAAGGTCTCTGAGGTGGTTGAAGAATAGACAGCTAGAGTCTCATAGTTAAATTTTGAGTTGTTTAGGAATCAAGAGGGTGTTATAGATCTAAGAAGATACTCTTAAAACAGTACCACTTCTTAACACAAATTTGTATCAGATTAAATTTCCCGAACTGAGTGGAGAACAATTGTTTTGGTGCAGCTTTCCATATCATAGTGGCACTTCTCTGGCCTGTGACAATAAAGCTGTCAGCTTGGTTTTTAGTACATATGCCTCCACCTTTGGTTGGGAGCTGCTGTCTAAGGAAACCAGTTTTCAAGTCCAGATGTCTCTTCCACCTGCATGCATTTCGCTCAGTTCCTTCTTGCTTTTCCTGCTGGGACAGGTCCCACTGTTTCAGTGACTTTATGTGAGTGTAAAGTGACAGCTAGGGAAAGCTTAGAAAACGCAACAAACAAAGGCATCATTTAAAACTACCATCATTTCCATGACAGCCTTACCTAGGATGAGTTAAAAAAAAATGTCTACAGGGCAATTAGAAGAGAATTTAATTAATTTCTTTTCTTTCTCAAACTGGAGGATCTAGAGGGCTCGCCCTAGGATGTTTTATGTTATTATTACTAGGTGATCTCTGTGGTTTTAGGATTGAATAAAAGGGGAAAGAAATGAGCTCATTTTATGTTTGTTAATGCTTCATGCGGTCTTGTTTCATTGTCTGGAATCCAGAAGACATACTATGAGAGTCCTTCATTAAAAAAATGTTTGGACTATTATTAAATTTTTCTGGATCCTTGAGATCACGAGGGGTTGAGGGTGAAGGAATATGATTATGGCCATCAAGCCCTTGTTCTTGCTGGCTGACTATTCTGCCCCATTGAGTTCACTGAGGGGTAGGGTGGAAAACATAGTGAAGAAAAGTGGTTTGGAGACCAGTAGGCTGGGGGGCATGTGTTGTATGAGTACCCAGCATTCTCTTTGTTAAAAAGAATATTTTCAGTATAAGAAGTCTTAAAATGTCAACTTTTTACATTGCTTAGTTTCACTCATAGATCACCAAACTTCATATGTTTTTCTGAACCACCTCATAGGGTCTTAATGCTGTCACTAGTTACCATTTGGGGGAAAAGTGTCCTTCAGGAGATCTGAAATGATTTATACTTCCTTACATCTGCCTGTTTCTAATCAGATTGTCAAAACAGCTTCATTTCCATAGGAATTACTTATTGGCTACAAAGGGCACTAGAAATTTGTGAATGTTAGAATCCACAAACCAATTATAATGGGACAGTAACTTTGTTCAAAACTGAATGTTGATTCTAGTCAGCTGCAATATAATGTTCTTTAATAAAACCATCATTACATGGGTCAGCACATATAGGCAACAAGTACATGGGGAATGAAGTCTGGACACAATGATTATATGGTCACATTTTCAAGTTTGCCTGCTAACAAATTTTTCTCAGAAATGCTACTTTTACCTACAGTATGGATGGATAGACTTTGAAAGCTTAATGGGAATTGATGTCATGTATTGATTACCATTTAACACACACCTCCCTAATCTTGTATCATTGTTGAAGGAAAAATGCCTTCTTGTAGAAGAAGTACCTCTTATCAGAGGGTCCAAGTTTGTTTGTTTTTCTGATATTCTAAGTGGTCAATTAATTCATACAGCAACTAGATACCTATTGGGATGGTGAACATATGCTCTGTTGAAGGTTGATACCAAACCAGATTTCCATGGAGCTGATTATGCGTTGAGTACTCAGCAGATGAAAACCCCTGGCTTCCAGCTCTGACATATGTGAGTGGTTTCAGGGGCCAAGGGACTGTTCCTAAATAAGCTTCCAGGACTGTCAAAGAAGGACAAGTCAAGACCAAATCAGTTTCAAACTTAACATAATTTTGATGCTTCTACCTTAGTTGGATGTCATGATCGGCTGTGTAAACAGGTGGAAAGGTGAGATATGGATATTCTGAGGTATCAAGAATTCTTGAAAGGGCCCCTGAACTAACCTCCTATCCTTCAGGGAGTGAGAACAGATTTTAGTTAATTGTTATAATGTCAAGAAACACACTCATCCTACTTTTCCTTGAGATCTCATGACAAAGTACATAGAAATATCTTGTTTACTTATTTATTAAAACAAGTCATCTTAGAAACATCTATTTACTCTGGACATGTGAGATGAAGTCAGTAATTACACCTGCCATTCAGGAACTTGTTTATTGGTTGAAGAGAGTGACAAAATGTTCCTATATACACTAAAGCGGCTTTTGGATCCTTGTTACAACCACTTATAGAGGCTTTAGTAGAGGACACTGACAGTATATGTAATCGACTCTTTTCTAGTTTAAATCAACCCCCATTTTCTCGCTGATGTAACTAAAAATTTGAGTTCTTAATAATGGCAGTACAGTTTACATAGCTTTACCAACTTTTGCTAGTGAATAACTTGCTCTTTCCTCAATAAAATTGGCCTTTAAGGCGCAGAGGAAATAAATCTATTCATGGAATGAAAACAATTATAAAGTTCCTTGAAAATAACATTATCATCACATATATACTTGAAACAACTATAATACATTTCAATAGAAAAACCAAAGCTACAACAGAACATACAATTTCTCTTAGTCCATCACCTGTCAGGGTTTTACGGTTAATTATCTAACTTTCGTGAACCACTGAGACAAAAAAAAAAAAAAAATCATTGCTTTTAAAAAAGCTAGAAAGAAGAGGTACTATTTAGTTCATTCCCCTAATTATTCAAATAAGAGGACAAAAGTCTAAAGGAGTTAAGTGACTTGCCCAAGGACAAACACTAACTTCATAGCAGGGTTGAGATTCACCCCTAGGAGTTCAAATTCAGTGCTGTCAACATATCACCTACGATGTCTCCGGTGAGTCTTAGTTCTAACGGACAGTGGATCCGATTACAACTAAGCAGAACCATATTTAAGACACTGACCTTTGATAAAATTTCCACTTTCCTACTAGCTTCACTTCAAAGCGCTGCAAAATTGTCTTTGTGAAACTAAAAGAAAAAGCAGCAGGCTGAATTAATGGCAAAGCACTTACTCTGAAAAATTCTTTTGTTGAGCCAGAGTCCAGGGTCCCATATGCAATCTCAGTCTGCTTGGCCAAGTCTTCAGCACTCTCTATGGGGGACACCATCCTCTCCACAGTCAAGAAAGCAGCAAGGTTTGCAGTGTAGGAAGAAATTATGATCAGGGTGAAGAACCACCAAACCCCTCCAACAATGCGCCCGGAGAGTGATCTACAAAACAAAACAAAAACAAGTCCACACCCAGAGGTCCCAGCTCTCGGTTTTAAACAATCACCATCTTTTTATTTATAGAAAGAAGGGTTCTTTTATTCTAATCAGTGAAGGAGGGGAGTTGATGATATCATGGCATCAAGGGATCAGGTAAAATCACACATGTTGGCAACACCATGTCATTATGGCCTATGATGATGACACATGCAAACACTCTGTAGGCCTCTCTGGGTTTTCTCTAGTTTGGATCTCAAATGTCTCCCAAAACAGCCCTGTGCTAAAAGCTTGGCTGCTTTTTTTGTGTGTGTCAGTTGTGTTATTGGATCTTTTAAGAGGTGGTGCTTAACTGGAGAAAGTTAGCTCACAGGAGATGGTGTCCTTGAGTGGAATAATGGGACCTAGTCCCTCCCCTCTCTCTTGATTCTTGGCCACTAGGAAGTGAACAGGTCTTACCAGCCACATGCTCCTGTCATAATGTATTGCCTCACCAGATGCTCAAAGCAAGGGGCCAAGTACTTAGGGGCTAAAAATTCTGAGATCATGTGCCAAAAGTAAACCTTTCTTCCTTGCAGTTGGTATTTTGTCTCAGTGATTCAAAACTACCACAGATTTAGAATCAAACTTTTCAAATCACATAAAATACCTTTCTTTCAGCACTTCTCATTTATAATTTAACATGGTGCATTTGCTTTCTATGACGTTTTCTGGGCACACATATAGAAGAATAAACACGTGGTCTACCCAAGATCAATTAAATCAAAGTTTGAGTAGGCATTCCTAGATATCTGGACTTTCTAATACTGCCCAAGTAATTATACTTATAGTCAATTTAGGAAACAAGTGACATAAAGTAATATCATGCAAAATCCAGAATCCCAAATCATTTTACGTTTAAAGAGAAATGAGAAGATAGTGACAAATTAGGACTATTATTTTGAGTTCCATAAATTAGTGTAGACACAGCTGTTTTTTTATAGAGTTGGTCACCCATGAGGCATAATACCAAATGGTAATGTTTCTTCTCATCTTCATGTAAATGGTTAGTGAGGATCAAGAGATCAAAATATTTTCTGTTAAAGGCTGAAGACTGATGCAGGAATGTATGGAGAGAAAATGGGAACTGTCCAGGCAGTCATTGGTATGTCCTTTCTTAGTTTTGGAAGCTGCAGGCCCTGCACTTCCTATATAAGCAAATATATTTATCCCTCTCAGGTCTCTGAGGTGGTTGAAGAATAGATAGCTAGAGTCTCATAGTTAAATTTTGAGTTGTTTAGGAATCAAGAGGGTGTTATAGATCTAAGAAGATACTCTTAAAAGTGTGTTGCAAGTTAGTATGAATGTTGAGTCAGATATAGACCTTTAAACTCATGGAGATGGTTAGATAGTAGAATGTTAAAGTCAGGGGCCAAATATGTATAAACTGGACATTGGGAAGGTATACTGGGCCATTTAACTCTCATAAATGTGGCATACTTATATCTATTGTTTTGTATAATACTTACTGTTATAAGAGAAGGAACCATCTGTTGGACTGAAAGGGGAAACTTCTGGGGGGAAGAGGGTGGAAGGGCGGGATAGGAAGGGGGAATAGGGAGGGGTTTGTGACTGAGATGTAACTTGAAGAAAAAAAAAAGTATTTACAAAAAAAAATATTTTCTGTTTACACACAGAATCTTAGCCACTGGGGACAGACCTGAGTGAGTTAGGAAACTCCATTCATCATTTGAGAACTAAAAAGCTGCCTTTCTCTTCTTTCTTTCTCAAATCCCAAGACAAAGAAACCCATCCTCCTGTCCTGCCATAGATTTCTACTTCTTTTCTTCTCTCTCGCTCTCTCCCTCGCTCTCGTTCTACTTCTGAGACGGGGGTTCTCTGTATAACAGCCCTGACCTGGAACTCACTCTATAGACTAGGCTTGCCTCAAACTCAGACATCTGCCTGCCTCTGCCTCCTGACTGCTGGGATTAAAGTCATGTGCCACCACCGCCCAACATCTAGCGTTAATTTCTTATTATTGAAACTACATTCTGTGTGACCTTCAGAGACCTTGATCAAATCATCACAAATTGCTCTAACAGTACTCAATTTAGTAGGAAAATGGTGGGTAAGTTTTAATAACAAGAATTTTTCTTCAATGTTTTAATCCAATTATTAGGGAATGTAGCCAAAGATGGATAAAAGTTAAAACAGAAAATTTTGTCAACATTACCATTCATTGCCATTATGGGGGTGGGTCTTGCTAAAATATTGATTCAGGATATCTGCATGCCCAAGAGTATATGATTCCTAGGCATCATAGGTGACTCTGTTACAAGTGATGGATGGACCAAACTGAGAAATGAACAAGCATTATTTTTCACCAGTGATTCTCAATTTTGCCCACATATCAACAGTATCTGCCTGAGATAATACACAACAACAACAACAACAACAGCAACAACAAAGCTAAACCCAAAACAAAGCAAAATCCTTGCCTAGAGTCTCCCCTAGACAAGTTAGATGATTATGGGAGCTGGGCTTAACCCACAGCATTTTATAAGTTTTAGGGTTAGTCAGAACTGCAAATTCTGTCCCTCCATCACAAATGCTGCTCATGGAGAGGGAGTGTGGCTAGGTCAGAGGGTACAATGGATGCTCGATGATCGGTTATGGCTAGTGACTAAGATTAGGATTCACTTCCTTTGCAGTATTGCTGGAGGCTGGTGTGATCTACAGAAATTAAAATCTGCTCCATAGGTTTTACAAAACATAACCACATCATCCTTAGTATAGCTCTGCTGTGAGCAAAGCTTCATCCTGGCTAGGCTATGCTCTTCCATGGCCAGAAAAGCTCACAGAAAGAGCTCCTATTCTGGTAGAAAGTAAAGAAAAAGTGTATGAGCCTGACACATCTCCAGACTCTGTGGGAAGAGGGCAATTCTGGGCTGAGAACTGACTGTACTATCATTTTATCACTCTGAAGCAAATTCAAATTCCCGTGTCCCAAGATAATTCCCTTTCTCTTAGCATGTGGACAATTCCGTTCTTTATTGGAATATAATCTGAGAATTCTGTTAAGTGTTTTGATAAATTTAAAACGTACTATTTTTGATTAATTATTTAAAAATCTACTTGATTATCTTTAGGCCTGCAGTTTCTATCGGTCTCTGGATACTTAAACACAGTCAAATATAATCACTTTGGCTTTTTAGATGTGAAAAATCTGTTTTGCAACAGATATTTCTAGCTAATAGTTATATCCTTACAATTGTATCTTGGAAATTTTCTCTTTTAATCAGAAGAGATAAACACATCTGTATGAGTCAGAAAAGAATACATTACCCTTCCCAATGTTAAAAGTATACAGTGTACTTCAATTAGGAATTTAGACATTTCATAATTATTTTTCATGCTTGACATATTCAAAAATTTAAACATATTATAGACTTATCTAACTCTGAAAATGACTTTATTGCACAGAATATTAATGCTTCAAAATGGCATTTATAGCAGTAGGGTAGTAAAAATGACAAAACTGAAGCTGTCACTAATCAAATACTTCCTTTGTGGCAAACTGTCCTAACTGCTTTACATGTACCAACTTTTTGTATCATTCATCTCTGTTGCCCACAACTGTATTACAGATAAGCAAATCAAGGATATTTATAGATAAAGAAACAGGCACACAGAGGAGAGGCAGAAAGTAAAACATCTGTGCTTTCACACTAGGAAAGGGATTCCCAGCAGTGATGATGTGGCTCAGCAGGTAAAGGTACCTGATACTGGATACCACTGGGACTCACATGATGGAAGGATGGAATTGACTCCCACAAGTTATACTCTGGCATCCACATACATGCTATTGAACACACACGCACACACACACACACACCCCTACCCCTCGATAAAATAAAAACAATAAAATAAATAGATAAAAACATCTAAGAAGAGAAATACAGAGGTTTTTTTGTATAAAAATAACCAGGGGTTGGATAAGAAAATTCAGAGTGGTGTGAAAATTATAGATTTTTAATACTGAGAAACATAGTTACAGTAAAACCAAACATGCTTGTATAGTGTTATTTGCCATTCATTTGCACTGCAACTTTAAAAGTCATCTTGATGTGGAATGGTGGGTTTTGCTGAGACCATGGAGAAGCTTGAGTCTGGAATGGAAAGAGGTATATTATCCTATGAATACTAATGGCAGTTTATGTATTGCCTTCTTGAAATGTGGAGGAAAATACAGTAATTTATGGAAATTACATTGTGCCATTTTATTGAGGCTAATGGACTGTGGCTAGGTCTGTCTGATTTTAAATCAGTCCTGCACATCATAATCTGGTTATTTTGGCCACCTTAATACTGACTCAGATCATCATGTGGTTAATCAGAGTGACTCAGCTGAGATTGGTTGTTGACATGACTAAAAATAAACCTAAGTGCAAAATGGTCATTTTTGTGGCCTCTTGTCTACTGGTTATTGACTTTGGCAATTATGTGGTTAATTTCGTGGCATACAGTCAGCCCTCTGCATCTTTATGTTCCACATCTACACATTCAACCTGCTGCAGATTGAAAATATTTGGGAAAATGCTATCTTCATTAAATATAGGCAGACTTTTCTCCTTACAATTCCACAAATAATAGTCTAGCAACTGTTTTCTTAGCATTTACATCATTTTAGGTAGTGAGCCATCTAGAGATGATTTAATGTACATGGGAAGATGTGCACATATCATATGCAAAAACTGCTGTGCCATTTCATATAAAGGACTTGAGCATCTCCCAGGTTTGCTATCTGACAGGGGTCCTGGAACTAATCCG
>CAJQZJ010000953.1:4404445-4449347 GCA_907164525.1 Lophiomys imhausi
GTGTGTGTGTGTGTGTGTGTGTGTGTGTGTGTGTGTGTGTGTGTGTGCGCGTGCTCTCTGATGCATGTAGTAGTGTGTGCAGAGAAGAGGGGAAGAAAGACTTAGGGTGTCATCCTCAGGAACACTGTCTACTCTCTCATTTGAAATGGGATCTATTATTAGTCTATAGTTTATAAATTAGGCTTGACTAGCTGGCCAGTGAGCTCCTTGGATTACCCTATGTCTACCTGCCCAGTACTGGTTTTAGAAGCAAGCACCACCATGCTTGACTTTTATGTGGATTCTGGAATTGAATCAAATCCTCATGGTTGCAAAGGAAACACTATATTTGTTGGGATATCTTCCCAGCCCCAGTTCCTTATTTTCTAACTTAAAATCCTTGTATATTTACAGTATTGACTCAGGTCAGTATTTGGGTTAGTGTTTAACTTGGCCAAAGTTACAGTGCTTTGTTTAATAATTTTTAGTGTGTGTATGTTCGTTATGTGTGTGGTGGGTTGTGTGTGTATGTTGTATATATGTGGTAAATGTATCAGAGTGCATGGGTGTGCTAGCAAGCAAAGTCTAGAGCACAACATTGGTGTCTTCCTTTATCTCTCTGTTTGTTATTGACTTTACATGGGCTCTCTCACTGAACCTGAAGCTTAGCTTATGCTGGGTAGCCAGTGAGCTCTCAAGATTTGCTTGTCTCCACCCCACATTGATGGGGTTACAGGCAGGCACAGTCATGCCTGGCTTTTTATGTGGGTACTTGCTACTTGAACTCAGGTTCTTGTGCGTGCATAATAAATTTTCTTATCCACTGAACCATTTCCCTGGTCCCCCTAAAATTTTGATGATTATAAATATGGTATATTCAGTTATAATATTGTGTGATTATGAATTCACTACTATCTGTGATTGTATGAGTTACTCTGCTTTGTTGATGAGGGCCAGGACATTCACCTCCAACATTTCTTCTGCTCCTGCAGATTGAACCCAGGGTCTCGCAAATGCTGGGCAAGATCTCTACTACTGAGCTACGTCCCAGGCCATGTTCAATATTTTCAATAGCTTTGCTGAAATAAGTTTGCATCCCATATAATTTATCAGTATAAGCGTTGATATTAATGATACTTATATTTGCTCAATGGTTTAAGTAAATTTTGAGTTCTGCAGCCATCATCACAATCCATTTTTGGAAAGTTTTCATATCACCCCTGTTAGCTCCCTCATGTTCATTTGTAGTTAATCCCAGCAGCTTTAGGACAAGGATGAGACAAGTAAGGCATATGCCCTAATACAGATATAAGTGGGTGTCAAAATCTCATTCATCAGAACAAACAACATTTAGTGTTATATTTCTTTTAAAAATAAACAGAAAAATCTGTAAGGAACCAGAGATAGAAAACTGAAAAAAAAAATACTGTTTCGGACTCTTGTACTTGTTCTTGCCGGGCTTTAATTTCACCGTTGTTACTTTTTTCTTCTTCTTTCAAACTCTGCCCATCACTAGTTGTCCTTATTATCTCTATAGATGTGTCTATTTGGGACAAATGGAATGATCTATAATAGTATATTCAACAAATAGAGTTAAGTGGTATGTGGCATTTTGTATTTGAATTACTTCACTGTTGTCTTATGTTTTCAAAGTTCATCTGTGCTGCTAGTATGCCTCAGTGATCTTTTAATTGAATAGTATCCCATGCAATGCATATGCCACAATTTCTTTACCCATTTACCAGCTGAACATTTGGTTTGCTTCCATATTTTTTCTATTACAACTAAATCTACTATGGACATTCATACATTTTCCTTTGGGGCTATAAATGACAGTAAAATTCGTTTCACATTTTAACTCCATGCCTAACTTTACAGACCATTTTCAAATATGACAACACCTCTAAGGTTTGTACTGACTTCCTGCTGTTTTCTTTGAGATCTTTTATAGTTTTAGCTAAAAAACAAACAACCAAAAGATTGATTAGATGCTTGTATAGTTCTAGGCAGTCTGAGGGCAAAATGAGAAACGCAATAATACCAACAGGGAAGATGGAAGGATTTTAAGGAAATGTTCTATCCTCTTTGACATTTTGTCTGAACTCAATTGCTTGGCAAATGAGAAAATGTTTCAGCTCAATTAATGAGGCAACTTTCATAAGAATATTATGTGGCAGTTAACTTTATCCAAAATTTGTGTATTTATGAACATTGTAGCAAACCATAGGCATACAAAGCATCACCAGTGACACATTTATCTCATGGACATAAACAAACAAAATGGCTTAATGGTAATTTGTCATTGGATGGAATGTTAAATGAAAGAACTCTGAAGTTGATGCAGGTGAATCCCACATGGACACGAATGGAGTATGACCACAAAATACAAGCAGGTATTCTGCATTACACACAAACAAACCTTGGAGAAATATCACATCCTTGCTGCATAAAAGCACCCAAGGAAAACCAAAGACTGTTAAATATTCCGAATTCATTTGGAGGATCAGGAGGGCTTTGTGGGTCACGAGGTTCTTCATTGTTGTCTTCCAAGTGCCATTCATAAGGGCTAAATCTGCTGACTAGGAAGAGAACTACACTGACTCCAATGTAAGCAAAGACAATGCACATCCAGATTTCATAAGCTAAAGGATCCAGGAATGAAAATACGCCTGGTTTTGATTTCTGAGGCTTCTTTATCATGATGGAGATTCCCAGGCTCATAAATGGCTTTGAGAAATCTATGACTTCTTCACGGACCAGTGTTATCGTGAGTGGAGCAACAGCTATATCAGCTCTCTGAAAAACAAAGACAGTGCTTTTACAGAAAGCAGTTCCTTCATCATTTGTCACTTAACAAATGTCTTTGGTGGAAATATAACAGTCACTATAACCAGCTAATTTGTCAATGCTAAGATTGGAAAAGCAAGGACATTCAGTGAGTTCTAAATTGCTTTAATATGTTGCTCAAATAAAGAAAAAGCCCTGGTCTTTTGTCCTCCAAAGAATATTGGCTCCCATACCCAGAGGGTGGGGAGGGTGTTTCTCCGCCCCCCCCCTTTTTTCGGTTATTTGAAGGACAACTGAAAACACTATTATTTAGGGGAAGAGATTACAAGTTGTTAAATGGTCCTGTTTAATGGGTTTTGGAGGTTAGACCCAGGGTATTCCTTCTTTCCCTTTTCTGTATCCTTCTTTATCTCCTATGTAGGAATGCACGGACGAGAGAAAAATCGAGACACAGCACAGGAAGGATCAAGAAGAAAGGTCACATTATTGAATATGCCCTTATACCCTTGTATATTGATACAAAATTAATAGTATATTTGGCTAAAGTGGTATTGACCATTGTTTATTGTGCAAAAATAAGATTGTATTGGTCTACGTCAGTATTGATATTTGTATATTGATACAAAACTAAGATTATAGTTGGCCACAATGGTATTGACCCTTGTATATGGACGCAATATTAAGATTGTATTGGGCCGCATAGGCATTGATCTTTGTATATTGATACAAAATTAAGAGTATATTTAGCCACATTTGAATAGATCTTTGTATATTGATGCAAAATTTAAGGTAACGCTTCCTAATGGTATCGTACTTAGAGATACTTAAAAATGAAATGTGAAGTTCTGGCCTCTTGATACCAGCCGTCTTAAACTGTTTAGGATAGTTAAGAAAAACAAACTCCTAGTCATGCATGCATGTCACCTTGTTAGCTACTAAGACAGTCTATCACAGATATTCTCTAAGCTACTCAGTAATCAAGTTGTTAAGAGACAAGCAACATTTGCTTATCTAAATACAAGAGATAGATAGGGCATCTTCAAAAACCCCAAGAGATCTGCAGAATATGGCATTCAAAGATGTGGTCTTAAATTAAGATTTTTTTTTGATATCGTGACATATCAGCTCCTGACAGCACCCCCTATTCTACTCCAAGTAAAAGAAAAGCATCGAAGAATCTCCAATGTGAGATGGTTGAATTAGTGGCAAGCCTATCTCTTGACATGTAAAAACTCCTTGCTTCAACTGCAGACAGAGTGCTGTCCAAAAAGGACAAAACTTGGTAGCAGGGAAGTCGACAGCCTAGCTCTGCCAAGACAGGGTAGGTTAGTCCTTCACAATCCCTGCTCTACAATAAATGTCTGTCAGAGAAACAGGACCAAAAGGCTGAAGACTGATGCTGGAATGTATGGAGAGAAAATGGGAACTGTCCAGGTAGTCACTGGTTTGTCATTTCTTAGTATTGGAAGCTGCAGGCCCTGTACTTCCTATATAATCAGATATATTTATCCTTCTCAGCTCTCTGAGGTGGTTGAAGAATAGACAGCTTGAGTCTCATAGCTAAATTTTGAGTTGTTTAGGAATGAAGAGGGCGTTCTAGATCTAAGAAGATGGTTATAATAGTGATGCAAGTTAGTATGAAAACTAAGTCAGTTATAGAACTTTAAACTCATGGAGATGGTTAGAAGGTAGAAGGTTAAAGTCAGGGGCCAAATATGTATGAACTGGACATTGGGAAGGTATACTGGGCCATTTAACTCTCATAAATGTGGCATATTTAATTCTGCTGTTTTGTATAGAATTTACTGTTATAAGAGAAAGAACCATTTGTTGGAATGAAAAGAGAAGCTGTTGGGGGGGAAGAGGGTGGAAGGGTGGGACAGGAAGGGGGAATAGGGAAGGGTTTGCGACTGAGATGTAACTTGAAGAAAAAAAATAAAGTACTTATTAAAAAAAATAAAAAAGAATATTGGCTTAGGGAAACTAATTACATTTTCCTCTGATTTATTTTTGCTATTGCATACCTCAACTTGTACTTACTTATGACATATCTAAATTTTTGTTTTCTTATTTTAATATTCATAGTTTTATGTTTGTCTCCCTTATTTGTATGGAATTTTTATATGCTGTGCACAACAACCTACATTTCTTATGTTTTCTTTCTTGTCCCTTGTAGTTTTCAGTATGTCTGTTAAAATATGCATCATTTGAAGGCAGGGACCCAGTATCTATTATTGCAGTAGATTCTACATTAAAAATGTGTATGCCTTAAATAGTTATTGATTGTTGAACATAATGTATGAAAAAATGAAATATTTCTGCATGGAAGACACAAGAATAAAACTGCTATTAGAATATATATTAATTTAACAAATACGCTATTTTTTTCTGGTGATAAGTATAAGCACGCCATTAACATATGTCAGATTAACAAATAAATGTTGGCAGTGCATTGAATAATTAACTCATGCAAAGACATACCACCTTTTAATATTAATCTCAGGAAAATAAGGTATTAGAAATCTCTTCACTTTTTTTATACAATTGTTCCTTTTGTATGCTAGTAGGTTTTAGTGTAGAAACAGGCTTTAAAATGTACATGTAGGAAATGTATATGAATTAGGGGAATAAGTATGGTATATTATATATGTAGTAAATTATGTTTTTTCAAGTATGATCAGTTTTTTTCTGTGATAATATAGTTATGTTTTAATACCCTTACCTGTGGGGAGAGATGGAGGAGGAAGGATGAAGTTTGTACTAAAGTATATTTACTACAAAATGAAATTTACTGTGGTGAATTGAATAGGGCAACTCAGGCCAGTTGAGAAGTGTGCCTTATTTAAGGGGAAATGCAGATGATGAACAGTTCCTCACGTGTCTTGAGTGCTTACTCTGTATGAGGCACTGTGCCAAGCACTTGATACATTCTATTTTACTTCATTTGCCTAGCAACCTTAAGGTTGGTACAATTACCATTCTCCCTTCAAATGATGTGTATTTTAACAGACAAGGCAGTAACGAAGACTTATACCAAATACTACAATGGAAAGAGAGGTCGAGATTAGAGCAGATTCGGATCCGCTCTCTTAACCAGCAACCTGTTTTCAACTGACTCTTGCATATGTGTACCACATACTATAGTACTTTGATCTGCAATGCAATTCTTCTGAGTTATACATGCTTCTGTAAATGCCCCCTCATCCATACTGCTGTAAGTAACCCCAATGAAAGCATTGCTTTGCTGTGGACATTGGCACCAAGATGGGCATTGGTGGAATTGTTGTTTTGGTTTGTCATTGGTGCTGTACTGACGCGAGTAGCCATTTGTTTATGTCTTCCCAAAGAAAGTCATACAAAACACAGTCAGTTGGAATCATAGGCAGTCTGTTTACCAAAGACCACTCCTTCCATGTTTTCATCCTTCTCCCATTCTAACCATATCGCTCCTCTACACATCACCGCCAATGTTCTTGAAACTTGAATTTCATTATCTCTGAATTAAAGCAATATTTCCACTTCAAGATTTAATTTGTAGTCCCTTTGACTTATTGAAATTATTTTTTGAACTGTAAGCTTGGCTGCCAGACTCAAACACCTCTTGTCAGACATGAACTGCCCATGTGACATCATTGGGCTTTTGTATGATATATGTTTTCATTTGGCTCTCTGACACTAAAGATGACAGCCTCTCTTCCTACCCTTATGAATATTCTTTACCTCTTTTTCTTTCCTAGGTTTCATTCTCCACTAAGGTACATTTTGTACTTCCAGAAGTGCCTTTTAGGAGGTTATCACTGAGGGTTTTGTAGAATATGACAGACTATTCAAGGTTCTGGTCTTTATTTTTTATTTTTTCAACATTATCATCTGTGGCTTCAACTCTCTTCATATTGCAGTTAACTCCTTAATCTTCAGTTCCACACTGAAGATGAGATGGGAGCCAATGACAAATTTTACCTGTATTATCCTTTGGCTAAGGGCTACACCTGGTCACAGGAACAAAGGCTGCTGATGAGAATGGAATTGGCCAAAAAGCTAGCAGGGTTTTTTGGCAAAGACAGCTTGAATCAGCTAGAGTTTTTTCATGCCAAGAGAATTCATACATAAAGGCGCCTCCTCTCACTGCCAACATGTCTCTGCCTCCTGCTTGGAGGATACAAATGCGCATCTAGTATCAGTTCCCATTTGATCTTATTTGAATTTAATTACTTAATACTTAATTTAACGTTTTTTTTTTCATCTTGTAAGTCTTGATCCTTCTAGGAGAAATTGCTATTTTTTTCCATGTCTTCAAAGGTAGAAGTGAATGGGTATTTGGTATGAGAAAATTGCTTTATTTGTACTGAATTAGAGGTAACTGAGCTCTTTCCAAGTTGATACAGAGTGGGAGATTGAGGTACTTGATCCAATTGAAATATAAAACCATACTGCACTTTGTGTATGGGAGGGTGTGCTGGGAGGAAGGGAAGGAGGTCAGGCTTCAGTTATATTATAATCTCAAAAAGAAGGAAGGAAGGAAAGAGACAACAACTGATAACAACTGAAATATAACTACACAACGAAAATACCCCTATCAGAAACCCTCTCAAAACAAAACTCACTCAGAAATTGCAACACCCAACACACGGTAAGCACCACTAAACACTAACAAGAAGTGGCTAGACAGAGGAGGAATGACGTTTTATTGTCTAGTTCCTAGGAACATTTAATGAAAGAACAGATTCCCAGAGGAGTTCATTCTGAGTTTAAAGTACTTTTGAATCACAAAAAAAGAAAAAGAAAAAAAAAAACAGAACAAAACAAAAACCAACAGGGCTAATCTGTTCCCCTCAGGTACTTAGCCTAGAATTTCTAAGTTTCTGAATTATTTTTTTCTGGGAAGCCTTTTCTTTCCATTTTTCCTCTTATGAGACAGCATGTAACTATGCAGCCCAGGTTCACCTTGAATTTACTACAAGGCTCAGGCTGGCCTCAAATTTGTGGTTATCCCCCTGCCTCAGTCTTACAAGTGCTGGGAACTCAGGAGCTTTTTGAAAGAAAATATATATATATTTTTAGTGTACTGCCTCAATGGAAGATGATGTTACATGTGGACCCAATTAAATCTCACTGATGAGGTTGCTGGGCTCCAAAACAGGGATTTACCATGAACCCTTAAGGACCTTTAATAAAGACCTACAGATTGAAAAAGACAAAGGGAGAGCTGCCAGTAGCTAGAAGAAGGCTCAACCAACAGAAGGTAAGAGAGCTGCTGATTGAACCCTCAGCCCAGTAAAATGTTGGCAAGACTGAAGCAATTCTTACTTTTAAAAAATCTTTTATCCTTGGTGAGAGACAAGCCATAGACCTAGCAAATCAGCTCAGAGGCAGCCTTGGAGAAGCCCTTGCCTTTTCCTACACCACTATCCCTCCTTCATATTATAAAATATATCTTTGATGGTGGGTTATTTCAGAGCTTAGGACCTGCCTGCCATAGTGCCTAGGAAATAATCAGCTTGATTATCAACGGGAACATGGAGAAGCAGATTTCTATTAGGTGTCCAAAAATCTTCAGTTAGCTCTTTTGGGACATATAGACAAGAGAGCTACTTTAAAGGAAAATTAAAGATTTAAGAGGCCAATAGTGATAAAATCCTAGAAAAGGCAACCACCCAAATTAGATCCCTTTAAAAATATTTCATTTAATATTCATATATGACTATAACATGCTTGGATCAAATCTGCCCCCCCCCCCCGAAATTTCTCCCTTGATGTTTTTTCTTAATGCAAGTCAGCTGTGACTGGAGCCAAACATGAAGAAATATGGCTAGGACTACGGAGCAGGTGAGCTTCTGAATTAATAATCAAGTATCTATCTCTCTTCTGATGTCCTTATCCACTCCAGCAGCCTTTTGTTGTCAAGCCTGTGCTAGTAACAACAGTGGAAAAGTCACTGTTAGAACCCTAGGTTGGTAAGTGCTTGGTTTGAGGGTGCTCTAGGTGACAGACAAAAACCAGCAAATGGTGATAGCTCAGAGTGAGATTCTACTAGTGTTTTAACTTGCATTTTGACTACTTAAAGGATTTTAATCAAGCAGCTTAAGAATGGCTGTGTGGGCTCAGTAAACACACTAAATTAGGTTTGATTTTTTTTTTCCACTTAACCAGTGGCAAACCCAAGCAACATTGTTATTGGAGGGGATTTAGCTTGAGGGGATTTATAATCATTTTCCTAGGTGGGTTTTCAAATTTGTAAAGTTTGTAAAACCTAAATCCCGATAGACTCTTATGCACAGGGACCACGAACTGAAGAAATTGGCAAGTTTTAAGAGGAGATGACATTTAGTTTAGCTGTAATTTTACAAATTGTTTGAACTGGAAGGCTTGTTACATCTTAAAGTATTTTCATCTGATTAGCTGATATAAAATTTGGAACCCATTTGGAGATTGTGTTTGAGCAAGAGCTTGTCAGCCACCATTTCAAAGCACTTTCTGATAGCAAGGGAGGAAGGAAGAAAGGAGGAGATGAATCATGCAGACTGTAAGAGAAGCAAACGTGACCTGCTCCCTGCTCCCTGCATCAAGCATAAAGCTCTAGTGGCCTTCAGCAGGCATTTCCTCCATAAAATTGAAATGTGTTAGAAAAAAAAGAGTGGAGTAGAATTAAGCTGGACAATAGGAATATAATTGCCGTGTGTTGGGGGAAAGGAATTAAACTGCTTTATTGGCTGTACTCTATGAGATATTTGTTGTCTGCCATTGTTAAGATCTGGAGAAAGGGATGAGGCCTATTTAAATCAGTACAATAACAAGGAGGGTCACAACAGGATCTCCTCATTGCTTTATCCAGAACAGATGTCTCAGTATGGGTCTATTGATTTGGACTCCTTGTCCTTGGGGAGCTGAGGGATTAAAAAACCCAGTGAAGATAAATGGTCATCCTGGGAGCTGGATGAAGGCTGTGGGATGTTAAATTTGGTTCCAATTATTTCCCCACCCCCTCTGCTCAGAATAGCAGACTTTCTTGTATCATTAATGCTCTTCCCTGGAGTCTATATGTCCTTTCAGTAGAGGAGTACTTTTATCAAATCATCAGTCCTTTCTGGCAGAGGCCAGTGTAATCACCGAAGACTACAAGTGAATGTATGGCATGTGTTACTGAATCGTTACTTCTCTGCCTTTAACTAGAAGGACAGATTGGCTTTCTGCCTTTGTTAATGGAAAATAAAGCTATCTTAGAATAGTGACAATCTCAGGTAATTTCTTATAGTGAAAGAAATGTCATTGTCAGTAGTATCTGTTGAGTTGTCATCTCTCCTGGGAGTGGGAAGTAGTCTGGGATACTCAAGGACCATGACCTGGAATCAACATATGCCAAACTCATCTTCATTTCTGAGCTTTCTGCTGTCTTCAAAGTCAGAAGAATCAATCTGGATAATATCTTTCCTGGCCTTTCCCAAAGTAATCCTATGTCCTCTTTATTCTTAGTTCTAGGTGTTGAGAACATAAAGAACGTGGCAGTGGCCCACTGGGAAGTGTCCTCTTCGTAACTGGGGCTCCAATTTCCTTCTAGCCCATTTCTTGCCTTTTTAAAAATTTTATAAACCTTGTTAGGTCATATATCTTCTCTGAGGACAGAACACCTCAGCTATTTACATTGCATTTTTAATTATTTCAAGAGATAACTAGAGATTAGTATTGCATTATCTTAGAGAGCACATAGAAATATGATGAGTATCTTGGTTGGAATAGCTCACAATCCAACTAGAATGCAAGTTCTATATCCCGAAGCCAGGAAGAAATGACGTATCTGACTGCAATAATATCAAGATTCCCATAAACTGATAAGCTTTGTGAACTGAGCCAATGTAAACCAGTGGACAGAGCACTAGAACAGGCATACTGGTATGCGAGTTGTCAAACTATGATTTTTGTGCTGTTTTCAAAATTTGCCACCACCCATCCTCCCTGAGAAATGCCTGTCATTCTCGCCTTCCATCAGGCTTCAATTTCTTGGTTTCCTCAATGGGCAATGTTAATGTTTAGTTGGGTCTTCTAGTCATCTGTAAAATGAATTAGATATTTGGCAAAAGAATATTTAAGGATCCTGATAGCCATAAAATGTTCTTTTAAAATGCCATCTTAAAACACTGGCTATCTGGGAGCAGTAAAAACTGGTGGTGTGTGAGCCATTTGAGCTGGAATGATTACTATGTAGCTGTGTTATAGAAATCCAGCTCAAAATCAAAATTGCTAAAAGCAGGTGGACAGTTTCAAGATCACTATATTCTAAAGGGCTTATGTGATGGGGCACATCGTATGCTGCTGATGTTTGTTTAAAAAATAACCTTCTTAGAGATACAAGGTACTCCAATATCAACTTTGATCTGAATTTCTTTTGAGGAAAAAAAAGTCAGGAATCATCTGAAAAGAGTCTAATTGACTTCTTTATTCTTTACCAAACTTAATTCCTTTTGACTTTTTCTTGGAACTTCATGGCAGATACAGATATGTTCTTGGCAAACTTTCTACAGATCATTTTCCTGCTCTGATCCATACTGCATACAAAAGGCATAGGATGCAGTACTGGAAAGATAAAGTGGTGCCTATCTGTGTGCAGTTTTCCTGTTAAATGCAAGTGGTAGTTTTCTATTCTCCATGTTTTTGTCCATTAAGCACTCTAGGAAATCATCAGAGAGTTTTTTCCTTTTTTCTTCTGAAGCAACTTGCAAACCACAAGAGGTCAGATCTGCCAGAAATGCAAGCCCGTATTTTCATTTTTTTTCTCCATTTCCATCAGGAACAGAGATGTTGAAAACTTTCTAATGCCAAAAGATTAAAACTTCCCCATGAAGATGAGGGCACATTTAGGTTATGCTATCCTCCTTTTTGACAGCAAACTCTTCCTCCAAGCATGACAGGAACGTCTAGTTTTTTTTCTATTCCCTGGTTTTAGAGGAAAGTGGAGTTTGACAGTCCACTTCAATGGATTGGTTTGCTGTGAGTTTTCTAGAACCATTTTGTATTATTTAGCTCATAAAACATCAGAGACTTCTTCTAGGTCAGGAGAGGGGAGTGGATGTTCCTGTAAGAGCCTTCCCTGGCAGAAAGGAAAGTTCTTCCCCAAGCAGCAGGGTAATGAGGGGAAGATTGCTTCAGAAATCTCAGCTTTTCAAAATTGAGGAGATGAGGTCTGAAGTATTAAACAAAACACTCTGTATTTCTCAAATTCCCTTACTTACAAATAGATGAAGTGGAGAGAGAATGGGATGTGGGGAGATTAAACCATGCAGCAGAGAGGACATCCCAGAGGAGAAACCAAAACACCATGAGAGAGTTGCACTACAATGTCAGGAAATCTCTTATCCTACATCACCATGTCTGACATCTTGCTTGGTGCTAGGAGGGCACTGATCTATTTCCAGACTGTTCCAGGTTTCTTTGGAAACACTACAGAGCTCTGTCCATTCTGTTCTGATGGGTTAGTGAACTGGTGGACTAGATTACATCAGATAATTAGAGCAGCAGAAATTGACACCCTCAATTTCTTGCCATGATACTAAAGCCTCAGTAACTTCTCTCTGGAATGACTAAGGCACCAAATGCCTTTTATAATAAATTTCAACTATTATTGCAGATGGAATGGGCCCCAAACAACTTTTCCTATGGGATAGCATAGTGAATGGATTAAAAGCACATAAACTTCATAGATCCAAGTCACTGTGTTGTTTTTGTGATCAGAATGTTTGTGCACCTCATCATATATTGAAATTCTAATATGTAAGGTAATGTTACTAGGAAATAGGGTATTTAGGAAGTGATTAGCCTATGAAGCAGAACCCTCATGAATAGGATTAGTGCTCTTATATAAGAGGCTTCAGATACCAATTGTTCCTTCCTTATATGAAGAAGAAACAAGCAGGTACAATTTATGAGACAGAAAGTTCATCATTACTAGACAATGAAATCTTTGACCATGAACTTCCCAGCCTCTAGAACAGTAAGAAATCAATATCTTGTCGTTTGTAAGCCACTAGTCTAATACACTTTCTTATAGCAGCCTGAACAACTAAGACAGGCCCTGCAGGATGTTTGGTCTTTGGAATGTGACTTCAACTATTAGCTTAAATAGTCTCATACACAGAATGAGGTTACTAATGGAACTTTTTCAAAGGTGTGTTGTGAGGATTAAGGTATATAATGTTTGTAAAGTACTTAGCACAGTAGGTAGCAGCCAGTGAACAGGCTTTAAGTGCTAGCTAATAATAACAAAAACATTATCTTATTTTTCTCATCATGAGCTCAGTTTAATGAATCGTCAACCATTATTGTATACAGGTATTAATTCATTAGGGAAAAATTGAGTCTTCCATATGTGTCAGGTGATGTACTAACTTCAGGAAGAATTGTAGGCAAGATAGTATCCTTAGAATGTTAGGGAGATAAGGGACAAGAAAGAGAAAATTTTGTCACTTGGAAAATGAGAGGCTAGTGCTATGTCAAAGTGATTGAGAGTGGATTAGGGTCCTCGGATATCAATTGGGTTATCTGGCATTCTCTGGAAGTAGAAAACCTCTTTCTCATCTCTCTGTTCACTTGTAACTCTCTGTTCATCTGCAACTCAGTCTTGCCCCAATTCCCAGGGCCAACCTTGACCTAAGACAGGTGGTGATTGGCTCCAGCCCCATAGATGGAGGCGGGGGTTCAAGTTACTGTGCTATTTGTTTGGCAAGAGGACAGTGTCCCAGTTTTGATACCTGGGGCCCAGCCTCATTTTAAGCCTTAGTTCCCATTCTGTGTCCTTATTTTTAGAAATAAGCGCCTTCCTTTATGCTTGTTTCCAGTGGCCTGCTCTAAAAACACATTGAGTGATCCCAGTAGTCTCTTATGCTTGAAGAGCGACACCCTATTTGTACTGGCTACCACTGGAGTCATTTTCCTGGTCTTCAGTCCAATAGATACATGGACATTTGTTTCTTACCAGCTGTGACTTCTCAGCACCCCCCTCAAATTCATTTATCTTCTCAGTATCTGTTGTTCAGACAGGTACCAATCATAGTAAGTGATTCTTATTTATTAGAAGTCTTTCTTGCCACCATGTGAACTTTGGCTAATTAGAGATTAGTTTATGAAATGGGTAGATCTGATGGCTAATTGTACTTATCCTCATATGCCTTATTGGTCTGCCTAAGATCATATCTTTTCTGAGACCAGAACCACTTAAAACTAAGTCACCTAGATGCTGTGAAGATACCACTATAGCCTTCTTTAAATTTTATCCTGGTTTTTAAAGTGGGAAACTGCAATAATGTAGGTCTGATTTGCTAGTATAAAACTGGAGGTAGGGATATAGCTAAATGATAGACAAATGGTAAAATCTCAACTAAGATTGGTTGGGATGAAGAGTGCATTTAGATTTGTAAGACTTAGTAGAATTCATTCATACTGACTCATTAGACATGAAGAGATCAATGATAAACAATGGTGATGCTGCTAAGGAACTACATGGGTAGGTAATCCTAGTACCTGAATCAGTGAAACACAGAAGGAGTAGACTCTCAATTAGAGGGCAGACTGTGTTTAATGTGGCTCAGTCAATTCCCTCAATTCTATTTTCCTTCTCATAAAAATAACCTTGTTGCTCAAAGGATGCTATTGACAGTCTACCTTTCCTGACGTCAATTGCATGAGAAACTATTTGTCTTTACAGACCCATGAAAACTCTGAAATTTGATAAATCTTGAGCATGAGCATTAAATCCCTCATTTTCTTGTTAATTGAAAAGAATAAAAATAAGTAATAGTGGAATTGAAAATACTTACTCCATAAACAAGTTCCCCAACCATGCCATTCCATATTTTAGTCTCCGGATCCCTCGCTCCATATTTCCCATCACCGACAATGGACAATTTGTATTTGATCCTTACATGTTTGGCTATTTCATAGGCTAAATCTACACAATAGCCTTCGTAGCGCTCATTTCCTTCCAGTTGCTCATGATTCTTTTTATACATTACATATGGTGATTCCTTAGGGACCAGAAAAAATGAACAAAAGATTACTCTCATTCATTTTTCTAAGATATGGTAAATGTATTAGGAAGTCATTTTCCTCTTTGTTACTATTGAGGCTTGGTGTATGGACATGATTTTTTTTTTGAAAATTTGACTTAATAAGGAGGGGAGCCTCAATTAACTATTCTTTAGAGCCCTTAATTGATTTAATGAAGTAGAGAAACATTTACATTTTTTTCTCGTGGAATTTGAAAGTAGGACTAGTTTTCACCAGTAAAATCTTTTGATGTAGTCAAATTGAGAGGTACTACCTCCTTCAGGACATAAAGAGAAAACTGCCTTTGATTTCTCAGGATTTATTAGGAACGAGGCCACTGCCAGCTCAGGCAGGCCAAGGGAAACACTGCAGTTGTTGTGAAGCCCAGTGTTTGACTTGTTCTTTTTCCCATCTGCAGGGCCATCCATATACAGTTCTTAGAATAAGGTGGGGGAGAGTAATTGATATATACTGTTTAAATGCCATACTTGTCTTTAACTGAGGTAGGTACTTCATTTAAAAAAACAGCTTTTGGAAAACCATTTTAAAACTGACACTACTCCATCACATGTTTAATTTTGTGGAATAACTCTAAGACATAGGTAGGAGATTATTATTATTTATTTTCATTCTACAAACAGAAAAAAACTAGATTATCAGAAAAATTGTAGTTTGCACAATTATACAAGAGAGTGTTAGATCTATATTAGGAACCTTAACTGACTTTCTCTTTCCCACAATGACAACTCTACACAATAAAGAATTAGGTTTTATGTTCAGGTGAAGCACCATTCTTTTGGGGGAGAAGCAGAAGAGGACAATGGTATGTAAAATTGTTCCTCATTCATTCATTCATTCATTCATTCTCTTCCCTCTCTTGTTCTGTCTTTCCTTTGTTGTATATGGCAAATGAGCATACATCATGTTGTTTGTGTAGAGGCCAGAGGACAACTTGCAGGAGTCAGTTATCTCTTTCACTGATATAAGTTCTGGCCATCAAACTCTGATCGTCAGTCTTGGTGGCAAGCACCTTTACCTAGTGAACCATTCCCTCCATCCCTCTTTCCCTTTCTTCCTTTTGATTTTCTTATAGCATCTTCACATGTAATTAGTTCTGGATGATTATCAACCTCTTTCTTTCCTTCCACACTTAACACCAACCCCTCTGTACCATTCTGTCCCCAGTAGTTTTCCTTCCATGTTGATATCATATGTATTCAGTTTCCCTCCCCTCCTGCCCATTACTATCTCTTTGATTTCATGGATATGCTATCTAGTGTCTTAGCGTTTACTCATACTTACTCCTATTTAAATACCCATATTTAGCAATTGGAAATTAACATCTGCATGTGAGAGAGAGAGAGAATGTGTTTTTTTTTCTGAGCGTCAGTTATACTATTTAGTATAATATTTTCCGGTTCTGAAAACTTTCCTGGAAATAATATAATTTAATATTTCTTTATGGATGAATAAAATTCCATTGTGTATAATGATATTTTGTTCATCATAGAGAGGGACTTGAGGGTTCCTGAGCAGCTGTTGTGTTAGAAATTTTACAAGCTTAAACTCAAGACTGGCTGAATAATATTTTTAGAACTGCTCAGAATACTTAGAACTAAATAATACTTTTAGAACGCTGTTCAAAAAGCCTACCTATTGTATGTCCACACTTACCAAAATGGTAGTCACTACGATGGTCCGGTTCTCTGAGGATGCACTGTCATTGCTCATTTGTTGATCTGAGAAGGGCACAAACCTTTCATACTCATTCCAGTAGCCAGCCTAGAAAGAACAGACATTTGACCTGGATGCCTCTTTTCCTCTCAAAAAATACTAAGTGGACTTTATGTAGCTTTAGATTTACAAGGGTTGATACCTTGTTTTTATCTATGTTTTTACTGCCCCTAGGACAGAAAAGGATACACACAGAGGTGTGCATGCTATCCCATTATCTTGAGGATTCCTTTCCTCACCTCACCCTTACAAAATACTTTAGCCTGTTGTGTAACGATTACTTTTTCTACCATTAAATCTCTACAGCAGAAAAATGTTTGGAACTGCAGAAAGCTGATATATAGGAGTAGAAAGCCAGTTACTAGCCTGTAGTATGACACAAGTTAGTTTATATTTGAAGGGTTTATCAGATGGCTATGAAATCCCCTTTATGTCTAATGCAACTGTTAGTAAGATAGAAGCTAACTGGCCATATAAAATTCAGCTATGGGGAAAGATATTTTGTCTCAAGTACTTTTGGTGTTGGATTGGCAAAAATCATTTGTGCTTTGGAAGCTTCTGTTTAATAGCATGCAATAAAGACTGTGATTCCTTCCCTTTGTTCAGAAAAGTAATAACTTGTGAGTCTACTACTTTTATATGACTAGATTCAGCTAGTCATCCTCTTAAAAACATATGATTGGATCATTCTGATTAAAAAACTCTATGTATCTTATCTATGCTCCTCAGCAGATAGAAAGACAAAACAAAAACAAAAACAAAAAAACAAACAAAAAAACCGCCAAGTGGGGTTTTTCTTTGTGTATTTCCCACACATCTTCTTGCGTGGAAGTTCTATCACCTTTGGAGAGAAATTTCTTTTATTGTCTGTTTTGGTTACTTACTTTCCGAGAGCCTGAGACTTTCATTTCATACACATCAATGGTATAATTTGTCCTACGTCCATAAGTATCAAATTGGATGTTTCCAGTCATTCCTTGTACTTGCACCTGATAAAAAGGCAAAAAGACAAAAAGTTTAACTTTTACATTGTTGCCTCTAGGTCTCTAAAAGAAACCTAGATGAAACCTTTGAGGATTTTCATTTCTGGTCATTGAATTCCATGTAGCAGATCAAGTCTTCACAGCTTTATTTTCTTAGTAATATGTTCTTGGTATGCCTTTAAGTTATAAAACTTTGAGTAGGTATTAGGATGCATAAATGCCTACTGTGTAACACCTACCTGTATAATGCAGTTAAGATGTCTATAACCAGTATTTCAAAGACTTGACATTTCTAGTAGTCCCTTTTTAAGAATGTACTTTAGGGCAAATTAGGTTAATGTATTGTTCTACATTATGAGTCTCTTGGAGGACCATTATTGTGTCTTATCTTCATATTTCCAATATTTGAAAATAATCTGGTTTCCACAACATGACTCAGTAATTTTAGTATGTAAAATGGAAAATCCCAGAAGTACCAATTTCTCAGAACTATTTAGATGATTTAGATGAGTTCCAAGTAATGTCTGACATGCCGTAAATATCACAATGCAGTCTAGATATATTCACATTTATAACTATTTGTTTATTATTCTGTGTGTATGATATAAATATATGAATGCAAGTGTGTGTGTGTGTATACATACACTACAGTGTTTGGAGGTCAGAGAACAAATTTTGTTGTTGTTGGGTTTTTTTGTTTTTAACATTTATTTATTTCTTCAAGTTACATCTCAATCACAGCCCCCTCTGTCCTCCCCTTTTGGTCCCACCCTCCCACCCTCTTCCCAACAGAGAACAATTTTCAGCAGTTGATTCGTCCCTTCCTTTGTGGGATCTTGGGATTGACCTTGTGTCATCAGATTTGTGCATCAAGCACCTTAACCCATTTAGACTTCTTTGCAGCTCCAAGCTGTGTTAATTATTAACCAAAATGACTTCAGCTATTTTTAAAGAGGGTTGCATATTTATGGACTTCTACAATGAAAGAGGCAGCCTTTCCCCCTTATTTAAACTAGATGCCAAGGTACAGACTGATAGCAGAGAGCATGGGTGCCATGGAGAAATAATTCAAAGACTGATACAAATTTGTGAACTTTAAGGCATGAGAAATACAGAATTCGATATGGCTGAGATAGAAGTGCTAGAGTTGTGTTCCTGTTTTGGGATGCCAAATTCAGAGTCTACATATGTTACAAAGGTTTCTGGTTCTGGGCCTAGTTTTTTGAAAATAAAAGGCCACATCTATGGACAGATTTTTTTATCTACTTTATAGTTCAGAAATATCAAATAAAGACTGTCATTCTATCTGGAATTTTCACTTCTTGAGTAAGGGCTAGAGACTTCAAGGAAAATATATATATATTTTTAGGATAAACTGACAAAATATATTTTCCTTCATTTATAAAAGACAACAAGCTAACAAAGAAGTCAGGGACAGTAATGGAGTTATACTGCCAAAGGGAAAATTGATACCAAGGCCTTGAGAATAATTTTTAAAAGAAGCAAACTTCTTAGTACCAGTAGGAGACTGTGGAACTGCTCTGATATGGCAGTTCCATCCAGTCCAGCAAACCTAAGTGCTAAGCTTGTAGACCGTGTGAGATGACAGTTGTAGGTAAAGAAATGGACTTTCGTTGATGCGTTATCGGGTAGGATGAAACTGATGCATATTGTTATGTCAGACAGAACAGAGACAATTGCATAGAAATCCTTCATTGCTGCACATACTCAGACCTTCAAGTCTCATTAAGAATCACACATTTCAAAAGACCCAGCTTATCTGAATTTGATTTATGAGCTGGGCAGTCAATAGGTGTCCTAGAGATACCAGACTTCAGGATTCAAGTCTTTGGTGAGCAGGAATAGAACTGGACTACCACTTTAAGTAAAGTCTATTTTTAGGGATATGGTCAAGTATTGAATGTCAGTGACAGCTTCCAACTTCCTCATCTAGAATCTCTCTTTAACTCAAATAGCCTTGGGTATGGTTTCCCTATAATTTTAATCTTCTGTACCTTTCTGGATCCCACACTAGATTGGAGGCATCTCAAGATAAGAGACATTCATTTGCTATGTTTTCAACACTGGGTGCAATAAAATTCAAATATGAGCTCTCCTCAACTTATCTCATATTTGTACTACAATGGAGCCTGATACATACTCATGGGGGCATATTAAGTGCACCATGAATAGCATGGCTACATAGTCATTGAAACAGGCCCCATATGTGCTTCTACCCAAAAACAGTGATTTTTTGTTTCTAGATTTCTTTGGAGGAAGAAAATGATTTATTGAGAAACAACTATGTACTAGTCATAAGGAAGGATACTTGCAGATTATGTAATCTCACTTTTAATGAATGCAAGTAAAAATGGATTTTTACAATATAGCAAAACATTCAGTATTTTAGGTCAGCCTTATTTTCAGTCATTTTGAATACTACAGTTTTACTACAGAGGGACCATATTCTTTTGGAACATGCCATTGCTTTCCAGATTGTTTTGGAGCAATAGAAACAAGTTGGTCTGTAAATAAAGTTGAAGGATCCCTGTGATCAGGTGACTTACTTGGCCTATCGCTTGAAGTTATCAGTGAGTTAAAGGGGCAGATTTTTTTTCTTTGTAACAGGATAGTTTGTCCAATTATTTTATAGCCTCATTAGTTTCTTATTTTCTATTCTGGTGGGCACTTTTCTATTTGGGGAGGGTGGTGATTTATGTTATGAATGGCGAATCAATTAGAAATGCTGGCTCCTGCCCCATGAGGTTTTGTTGATGAAAACTCCTTTTGATTGACTCTGAGGCAGTTTTACATTTTCACTCATCATTATGTTCCACCTGACAATACAAATCTTGTAACTGCTAGGAAGGTTGAATTTAATTAACTGCTCTTCAAAATCGTGCAGTGCCTACCTCCATAAAACTACATTCAGGGCATCTGTTAGGAAATTGACATAATGACATAAAAGTCTGCATGATACGAGAATGACTCATAACTTTTTCTTGGAGAGAGACACAGGGGCCACTAAGCTCTTTTGATTGAATTCATCCAACTTGGCAAATTTAAGGCTGCAGTAAGAGAGACAACTACACAAAACACTGTACATTATAGGCTATTCCCAGTTCTTCATTGCTGTGTTGTGCACAGAATTATCTTATGATGGCCTATCTCTGTTCATTTGGATGTCTCAAACATCAAGATAATTAGTTGGGAAGAAGAGATTCTTGTACTCTTGAAGGCTCATTTCAATGCATGCAGGCACATGTGGCAGGCATAAAGTAAAATATTCAGGAAAGAGCTCTTGCTTGGAAAGCTGCAATGAATGGGTGATGTTGCTCCTAGTGTAAATAATGGAATCTGTTCAAAGGCCACTGCTTGAAGCCTTAAATGATCTCCTACCCAGTAAATACTAAAAACAAGTGACTCATTTGATCATCTATCCATTGATTCCTTGTACTTTTCTTTAGGCTTTTTCTTTGCAGCACTGGGCAAAAGGCTCTTAAGTAGGTCTAGAAATGCATCATGTTCCTGCATTCTAAGACACAGAATAGCACAAGTGTTCTTTTTGACAACAGAAATACTATCACATTGGATCAGTTCCACAGTCTATTCAGGCTCATAATTTGTCTGATGAGCCCAAGGATGCTGCTTTCCTTTGTAATGCTTACCTTGAAGTTAGATTCATCTTATAAAATATCCCAAATCTCCCTAGGAAATTTGTAGAAGATATTTTATTTTGAAGTTACTTGTTACATTCAATCTATAATTTCAGAGGATACCAGGTTTCATTTCCCATCTACAGTGCAGCATAGAACCAAACATTTATTTGCCTGAAATTTATTGTTTTTTAAACTTCACAGCAGAACTTTCTTTCTTTCTTTTTGATTTTTTTTATGTTTATTTATTACTTCAAGTTACAGCTCCATCACAGTCCCCTCCCTCCACCCCTCGCAGGTCCACCCTCTCATGCTCCCACCCTCTCTCTCTTCTCCTACCTATCCTACTCCTCCAATGTGGGATGCCCTACATATCAGCCCATTCAGTTCGGCAGTTGTATGAGGGCTAAGAGCTTCTTCTTCCACTGAGGACCTACATGGCAGCTCCACTAGGGCAAAGTGTCCCACTAGCAGGTAACAAAGTCTATGCTACCGTTCCTTTTGGTCTGTTGGTTGTAGGATAGTTATCCTGTACTATATGGCTAAAATCCAATTATAAGTGAGTATATGCCTTGTGAATCTTTCTGGGTCTGGGTTAGCTCACTCAGGATGAGCTTTTCTAGTTCCATCCATTTGCCTTCAAATTACATGATTCCCTTGTTTCTGAGGGCTGAGTAGTATTCTATTGTGTAAAATGGACACAAAGCAAACCTCAACAGACATAAGAAAATTGAAATATGCACAGCAGAACGTTCTATTGGTTGTATTCTAGATTCAGGAGACTATCCACACAAATCTTTTTTGCACAGCCTCAGATGCTGTCCTTTTAGTATACCCTCTTTCAGGACTGAGGTCTCACTTTTTGCGTCTTTCTAAGGCCCATCGTACACCACAATAAACAATTGTCTTTACCATTTTCAGAGCTCTCTCAATATCAATTCCTTGACTCCAGGGCACAGCAGGATTTGCTAAGCAGTCTCCAGCACTGCCTCTGCGGGATACATCCACTCGCTGCCTCCTCAGGTATCTGAAGGCTTCTGCTATGACCAGTATTGCGTCGTGTGTCAATGCAGATGTATACTAAAATAGATGCATGAGAAAACATGATAGCATGACAAATGGCATCCTCCAAATTTGCCTTGTTCCTTGTGATTTTCACTTACTTCTACCTTTTGCTCTACAAAGATATCATCCTAATTATCTGAGTTGGAAATTCTCTCTGGGCAAGCCTGACTTTGATGCATTTGACAATGATGCCTTTTACTTCATGTATGCACGTTAGGATTATTGAGATCAAATGGCTCAAGGGAATCTCTTTCTTGTTCTCAATACTGTTTCATATTGAGTAAGTGACTATAAAAGGCTGGGTACTTCGTAAGGGAAGAAATGCGTGTGATATTAAGGGATGACTTGTATAGATTAGAGAGGAAACAGCATATCCTAAAGCAAGGCTGAGTTATTGCTGTTTGTAATAGAAAATTCAGATATGCTGTTTACTTAGGGGAAATGGAAATAGCTAAGTTAGACAGCTTGAAATTAATTTGGAAGGAAACATTAATCATTTCTATCTGGACCATGTTTGTAGCAAGTTAGGACCTCTGGCCAGCAATAAATCAGTTTTTGTTTCCCAGGGGGTAGCAAAAACCAAAGATGCTTTTCAATTGTAGAAAATTACAATTGTTATTGAGTTTTAAATTTGATAAGGTTGAAAATGTGTAGGCAATGCTTCATGATGCTACTACCTCTTTCAGGCAAGAAGACTTACTTTCTGTTCCTTGTATACAGTGACAAGTTCTACTAGGGATGAGAGTGGTCACTTAACACAAGGAATTTGATTATCTGCAGTTGGAAATGGGAGATGCTTTTCCATTAAATGAATCAATGATTAAAGTAAGTTGGCCTCTGTTTGGCAAGGGTGATGAATACTTCTGGAATATGGAATCTTATTGACTTTTTAAAATGCAGCAAAATGTCCTGAGGGGAGTTCTCACTATATAAAGGACTGTCCAAATGCAATTGAGAGCGAATACATTGTTGTCTCTCCAACTAACAATTCACTTTTCTCATGCTTCTTTTCTTTCAGAAGCAAATCATCAAGTATGACTATATCAGGAGCATATTTTCTTTCATGAAGAAAAATCTTTGTGTTTGCCCATCCTAAATCTAAAGCCAATAGAGTGGCGATTTCCCTTCCAACCGACTGCATAAATTGTCACCAGGCTTAATGCAGTTCTTCTAAAGCTATATTGAAAAAACTGTTTAATTTTTTACTTTATTCAGTTTCTATTTACCCATGCTTGAGATTTCCCACTCAATCTAAAATAAATGATTAAAAGAATATTTATGAAATATTAATTAAACAGTATCTGGATTTTAATTTCTACATGACTTTTCTCAACTTTATATATTCTATATCACGTATTAAAGTAGGATATTTGATTGATTCAATATGAGGTTCAATACTTTATTAAACCATTTGTAAGGTTTTACTTATAAAACTAAGTATTTCTTTGTAATAAATATTAGAATGTTGCATTACACATACTTTTTTTTTTTTTTACTATTAATGGGTACCTAAGATGGTTTTCATTATCTTTTCTAGAAATTACACATCTTCAGAGCAGGAATAATCTGATATATTGCAGTATATCTATTTATATCTTCTCTTTGTTCATTTTCTTGTGTCTAACATTGTGTTTTGAAAGTTGTTGGGAACCCTTAAAATAATGAATAAGTACATCTTTGTCTTCTATAGTAGTTGAGTCAAAACACCACAAAGCAGTGTGGTTTGACAGTTTTATGGAAATATGAACTTTTATAAGCTCACCTAAACATAGCATGAAGAATCATGCCAGTTGAGTACATTAAAAAGAATTTGATTATAAAGGATTTGTCATTGGGAATGTGACTATATTCACTGACCCAAATTAGGACACCTGGTCTGACCAAGGGGCAGGATGATCTAAGATTGGACTGCCCTGGAGAACTCTGGCATGTATAATCTGTACTATAGCTATACAGTTAACTTTGAACTCGTGAGGAGTGACTTTAATTATAAAATTACATTTAGCTCACAAGTTTTCTAGACTGTGTCAGTTGTTTAAGAGTTTTACTTTTTATTCAGTTCTGATGTGTCCCATTTAGGGTAGTATGGAATGTATCTATCTTTTCTTTCATCCATGGTCCCTACTGTTCTCTACCCTATTACTGTCAGGGAGAAAGGAGATCTTCCTCAGTTGCCTTTGTTAAGGAGAAGGTTTTAATACACTTGACTCCTCAACTTACATCATGGCCATAGTACATTTTACTATAGCAGCAAAGAAGAATTAAAAGCAAGTTTTCTATTTGAATTGGTGTGTGGAGCAAATGAGTCTATCTGTCTGTCTGTCTATCTATGGTATGTTACACAAAGAGACCTTCATATATATATACATATATATTTGAATATAAATAAATATATACATATATATGTATATATATGGACCTTTTCTGTAACATAAATAATTTCCCCCTAATTTATCTGCTTTAAACTTGTGAGTAAATAATAGGGTTTCTAACCACAGGGAACACATATGAAAAATATACACTCTAAATATGACTTCCTGATTTTAATATTATCTTGATTTTGGCAAATGAGTAACTTAGGTAATCTATTTTTAGAGATACTTTTGTAGACTGGCAACTATTTCTGTTCAATATTTCTGTACATATAGGCAATACATATTCAATATTAAAGACTAATTCACTTGGGTGTTCTGAGATTCATGGAACTTATTATCACATAAATAATGTAAAATCCAATTTTCTGTTTCAGACTATCAATCTTCTTTACCTATTCCCAGTGCCTCCACCCTTTGCCTGATTCAGGCTCTTGTAATACTGTAAGTTACTATGAGACTATTAGAAATGATATTCATTTAAAAATTAAGTTAATTTATTTTCAAACACTAGACTTTTACAAGACCTAGTCTCTATAGTTTCTTTATTTGGGAGTGGGGTTATACTATAGAATCAGTTGCAGCTTCTTTTTTTTTTTAAGCATCTTTGAATTGCTCTGAGGAAAGACCACTTGATCACAGGATGGTTGTAAGTATATAATGGACATATTGGAAAGCTTTGGAAAGCTGGCCTTCATTGTCTATGTGTCATGGAGCATTACCTTTAGTGGTGCATTCTTGGCTTCAGGAAATTCCCTTTCATCCAGTCTCACCCAGCGCTGTATGAACTGCTGAACCATTGGGTTTTCATTGTTGACAATCTGGAAACCTGTAATATTCGCTCCCCCATGCATGACTCTTTCCAGTAAAATGTCAGTAAAACCCTGGAAAGACAGTGAAAGGGATCATGACTGTGAGAGACATACATTTCTGGTTACATTATCTGTTGGAGAATAAGGCTGAATTGAAGGATTTCTTCAGTAAGATTATTAGCAACAAAGAATTGGATGGGAAACCAATTCTTAAGATACCATGTCTTAAGAATAAGCTATAAACACAATGGAGAAATGGTGCATGCTTCCATTTTCCTGTCCGTGACTTTATTTGGTAAAATACCACACAGACCAACAGAGGTTTTGCTTTTAAGCAAATATTTTGTTTCATTTACCTGTATTTTCTTTAGTCTTCCTACATAGAGTTCAAATATAACACTATGTAACTAGAGAATGTCGAAGAGGTTTGACGGTAAGAAATGCTGTTAAAAATCTTTTTTTCACCTTAACATGCTGAGCATAGGAGAGTATTTCAGATTCTTGTGATGAGTATTTAGACATTTGTGATTCCCAGAAATACCCGTGAGTGAAGCTGACAGATTGCTTGTATATGATGGCATAAACCCTAGGGTATGTCTCACATGAATCCATAAATGAATCTTGACATCTGTATAGCATCCACCATTTGCTCCTTAACTTGCTGTGGTTACCATCTGGTGTCTCTGTCACCCAAGTTCTTCAAAGTGCTCTCCCCAGGGTTCACACTTAAGCCTTTTCCACATGGGCACTACCAACTCCATTGGGTATTGCTATCTTATGGGATACCTTACCGAGGGACTGTTACTTCTTTTGGACAGTGGTCTCCTGTGCTTTGTTGCTCATGTGTTAGAATCCTTAATGAATGGATGCCAGCTTTCTATATCAAAGAGAGGGAAGGTGGGGAAAATCTCAGAGGAGTTGGGGGAGAAGAAGCCATAATCAGAATATGTATGGAAAAACTATTTTCAGTAAAAGAAAAAATGTGCTTATAGGAAGCAGACTTTTGTGGCAGTAAGAAGGAAAAAGATACTAGCAGCTGGGAATTTCCTTTATATTTTAAATATAGGAGTTGGCTAGTTCTGAGTTTTCCTCTAACAGAGCTGTTACCAAAATTCAGGTGTATAGCTTGTGTACCTATTGTTCTTACATTCAAAAAGAAAACAAGGAACAAATTAGAAAATAAAATGAATGTATTTATCATTTGGGAAAGTTGCAAAGGGAAAAAAATTGCACAATGTATCCGTGGCAGTTTTACTGCTTATGAAAATCAAAAGACCAAAATTGGAAAATATATTGATTTTTCTGTGAAAAAAAAGAAGAGGTCATGAATTTAAGAGGGAAGTGAAGGTGGAAAAGGAGGAGGGGGAAGTAGAAATGGTGTAAATGCAGTACTTACGTATGAAATTCATTCAGAAAACAAACATTTTAAATTTAAATTAAGAAACAAAAAGAAATGGGAAGAAGCCCTCCTCTTTTTTAGATTATCTTCAGAATGTTTTTGTGTGTATGTTCATGTGTGCAAATATACATGTAGCATATGTGTGCACAGGTGTGTGGAGACCAGTGGTCAGTATTGAGTGTTTTCCTAAATTGTTCTCCATTTTTTTTGAGGCAAGATCTCTTACTGAAACTGGGGCTCACTGATTTGGCTAGGTTGGCTGGCCAATTAGCTCCAGGGTTTTTCCTGTCTCTTCCAACTCCCCTTTCCCCATACATAGATAATAGACACTCACCACCATGCCTACCTTTTATACATGAGTTTCAGGGAGCCAAACTAAGGTCCATATGTATAACTTTTTTAACTGAACAGTCTTCAAATCCAACCTCACCTCTAACATTTTAGCATGAGAAAATTTCAAATATACAGAAACTTTGAAAGTAATATATAGTGAACACACTTATAGTCAATATCTATATATTACTACTAGTAAGTGCAGATATTAGTATGCTTTAATCACAAATATTTAATACTAATGTTGATGGCTATAATTTCCAGTTTATATAGTATTTTTCCATTCCTCTTTGTATTTGAGGTATAATTATGTGTTCATGTGGGCATGTACATGTGAACATACAAGTAAATGTGCACACACGTACATGTCATCTTTCCAGCCTCTTTTCTTTTTGAGTGAAAATTTATATCAAATGAAATGTATAAATTTTAAAGTATACTCTATGTGTTTTGATGAATGCATGTCGACATTATATTTAATAGTATAAGAATATGTCTTATAAATTCTTTTATTTTCTTTTTTGTATTTTCAGAACAACTCATTTGAAGTGTGATAATCAGAAATAAGCATGTGTATATCTTTAATTGCATATATTAATTGATATTCATAAACTGAGCCACAAATGTAACCAGTACTCAGAAGTACCCCATGTGTGCCTGTCCCTTCCTTAATTTCAGAGCTCTTTAAAATGAATCAGAAAACAGTCTTAGAAAATATTTTAGTGAGACACTTTCTCAGTAATTAGTTAGAACCCCCATCATCTTCCATTCATTGTGAAATAAGAATTTAAGGAGATTGGACAAGGAGCCAATTAGTTTGGTTTTCATACTGAGAATCACTCCTCCTTTCTAATAACCACAAAGCATTTTGAAGTTAATATTAACTTGTTATAATGAGTTTTCTCTTAAAATATCCTTTCATGAGAGATACTAAAATTTGGGGCACACATTCTCAATAAGGGAAGGGGGTGGCTGAGTCCTGGTCCACATTCATCTATTTTCTCAGTACTGTGAGGAGTTTAACTTTTATGTACAGTTCTTACAAAATTTACCTTTAAGGGTTGCCACAAAATAGTACTAAGTTGATGATAGTAAGACCATATATATCTAAAATTTCCATAAATGCAAAAATCAACGTTGATTTCTGGGACAGTGAAAGGAAATAAAGGAGGAAGTGTTAGTGATGGAACAAGGGAAGCTCAGAGAGATGCTGAATATGTTGTAGGACTAAGCTAGATCCTGGAATAACTTTGTTCAGATTCAACTTAGCAAAGCAATCACTGTTTTTCTTTTCAAACTGCTCTCTTATTATTGTGAGATACTATAATCTCTGAGGATTGAATCAAGCCTCATTTCATTACATGTTTATCAATGATGTTGACAGAGGAGAGACGATTATGAATCATTTAACAATCATGAGAGGACACATCAATATGGATGAAACGGAGGTCCCTAGTTTTTTTAGGATTGAGGATCTCAGTTAAGGGCAAGAGATATCCAGCTCCTGAAACTCTTTGAATAACATTTAAGATATTCATGGAAATATTGATTTCTATAGTATTTTATTAAATAATTTTTATACTATAAGATGCTCACTTTCATTCGGGTGTAAGATTGGTGCTAATCTTTAAAAGCAGTATAAGAGCAGTAATGGCAGGCAGAAGCCCAAACAGTAACCAGAATATGTGAGCAGGGCAATGGGTGAGTTTTAGAGGTAGGACACAGTGGTAGGATGAGTAAAGTTAGGAGAAAGTTGGATATAGAGACAAGTACTGAATGGAATAGCTCGCAATTTTCTGATATTTTATCATTTAAAGGAATTTCACTTGTTCATAATGCTTGGTACATTTCAATGCTTGAGTTTGCCTTTCTGACATCATAGTAAAAAATGAGTATATTGAACAGGACTCTCCTCCTAAATCTCTGAAAGGATACTAATTTCATAGAGATGATAACAAACCCCATGTGAAAAAAGGAGTTAATAAAAATGGGAAATGTCATTGAAAAAAAAGGAACTTATAACTGATACTAAAGGGCAAAAGCGGTCTGGTTTTATGGCTTACTTGTTTCCATTCTAATACATATTCAAATATGTTGTTTTTATATTATGTACTGTTATTTTTGAACTATTGACATTTGCAATTAAAATTCTAAGTAACAAAGAGACGTCATTGTCTGGAGAAATTTAGCAAAGAAAGCATTATTAAAGAGGTGACCCAAAGTTATCTTCATGGGAAAAGAGTGAATAGCTAGAACAATAGAATGATAAGACACAGTTTCCTTCTACCACAGTTCAAACTACAGTGTTTCTGATCATGTTTCTAGATTGCATTTTGATATGTATAAATACCATCTACAGATAGAAAAAATAGACTAGATTATTTGGATAACTTATACATAGACATTAATATAAGGGAGCTTACTGACAAATATCTAAGATACAAGAAGAGAAAGAAGTGGATGATTGTAGCAATGGGGAAATATTGGAGATTAATATTTTTATTAAGGGCAGATATAGAAAGGCTTTCTTCTCGTTTTACCTCTTGCCACAACATGTTCAGGTATTTTGAACATCCATAGATGTAACTAAGTTTCACTTTTTTTACTGACAATAATATTAACTAAAGCTCAATGAGACCAATGTATTTTCTCTAGTATGTGTATATGAAACACTCAGTGATTACATGGGAGATAAAAGGGAAAACAAAAATGGGAAGGTCGTGACAGGAGCAAAGGAAGGTCGGAAAGCAATGCTGGCTAGCAGACAGAAACTGGCTGGTTCTAGGTGCACCTCTTCCCATTGGACATGGTTCAAAGCCTTTTGCATCATACTTGTTACACTCCATTTCAGAACACTTCACTTTTTCACAAACTCTGGTTAATTTTCAGTTTTTGAGATGATCACGTTGTAGACCCAGAAGTGGGAGGGAACAAGTGCTGATCGACTAAAAAGCCCATAAATAAAATAGTACAACAGAAACATTCATACCACACCTAGAAGGTAAACTGTGAAAATGGTTGTGTGAAGGTTATTGGTAGAGACAGGAGTGGTATGCTATAGCTGCTTGATAAGCAAGGATAGGACTTGGACAAACAATTGTTGAAGGTTTTTCTGTTTCTCTTTTAACATAGCCCAAAGCCCGCTACTTTTCCATCAGTATGCTAGACAACCTGCAGGCACATAAAACTGAAATTAAATGAGCAACTTTAACAAGAGGCCACCAAAATTACATTCAGAATATAATAGGGATTTTTTTAAAGGCAAGGTTTGTTCTAAGGAATAGAATAATCAAAATGGAATCACTTTTTATAATACGCTGTAGCTGATCGGATCTTGCTGTACTTTTCTCTTTATCAAATCACTTGGAGATACTAATTTACTTGCTCACAAATGTCTCCTGAGTTTGATTTCTCCTGATCATCTAAAGAGGTGGGACTATTTTCCCAGTCCCATTGAAATCTCTCTAAATAAGGCAATGCAACATAAAAGACAACAGCAATGAGAAGCAAATCAGGGAGCATCAATATACGAAGGACATGAGTATAGTGAAGGGAAGTGAGAGAGTGGTGCCTACTGTTGCTCAGCACCCAGCAGATTCCTGCTTGCCCTGTAACATTATCCACATCATGCTGTCCTTTGTGTTACATGTTGCTGCATTCAGGAGCTTATATTAGTAAACATACAATATCCAGTGTATAAAAAAACCTGAGATTGGTGTTTCCCAATAATTTCAACAAGGACACTGATGTAACAACAGTGACCACTCTGTATTCCAAGGCTAAGTGTGATAAAGAATGGGAGTATGTTTAAAGGGGACTACTAGGTGGCTGCTTTTGTATGGAGGAGGACACTTGCAGCTTCTTGATCCTGCTATGCCTCCTATCATAACTTTCCAAGACACTTCACTTTTTCAAAAGTTGTACATTTCATTCTGTGAGCTGGTTACTTGAGAACATTATGTAGGAATACTGAGTTCAAGTCTCACTTAAACCTCTGTAAAACAATGACGCTAAGGAAATCTCCACTGAAGACCTAATATATATATAAAGGAAAAGTTGGTGATAGAAGTTAGGGATCATGTCTCTGAAGAAGAATTTGTCAGCTACCGGTTCCTATTCATGTATATCCTCACCATGCTTAAGGCATTTCATTTATTCCAGTGTTTTGCTGTATTTTTATTTTGAAGTTTCCAATGCACCAGTCTCAAAGTTCGTGTATACATGTTGTCTTAGCTTGGGTTACTCTTGCTGGGAAGAGACACCATGACCAAGACAAGTCTTATAAAAATAGCATTTAACTGGAAGTTTGCTTATAGTTTCAGAAGTTTAGTCCATTAGCATCATGGCAAGGAGCATGGTGACAGGCAGATATGGTGCTGGAGAATTAACTAAGAGGTATATCCTAATATGTAGGCCAAGAGAGTTATACTGGGCTTGACACAGGCTTTTGAGACCTCAAAACCTAACCCTAGTGACACACTTCCTCCAAAGCCACACCTGTTAATCTTTTTCAAATAGTGTCACACTCCTTGATGATTAAGCTTTCAAATATATGAGCCTATGAGGATCATTCTTACTGAAACCACCATAAATTCCAAACATCTCCAAAGATTCTGTAAAATGTCTCAGATGATAAAAATGGTTACCAAAAAGTTGAAATAAGTAAACAAATAAAAGGAGGAAAAGAAATGGGAGAAAGAAGAATGCTGATGAAAGTAACCGGCTGAGGATAGAATGTACCTGATTTTTAGCTCTCCATCCATCGCTATTGTTTGAAAACAAGTTTTAATTTCTTTCACAAATGCCTAGATATAGCTATAGGCACAAACAGACATACTCCATTGCATTTTGCATATTGTGGCCTGGCTCCTCCCAAGAGCCTCAGAAAAACACTAACTCAGCTGAGCTGACCAACAAAATTCAGCTCATGAGCAATTATATATGAGCGAATGGGCTAGCAGTATGCAGCATGATACTTTAGGATGCTGAGCAGCTGCAGTGAGCCATGACTCCCAGTCATCTACTACATTAAAAGTAAACAAGTAGGACCTTTGGTGGGTAATGGAGTCAAGCTATATTGTTCAGTGAGTTAGATATGTTAAGCGCACTCGCTCCTCTGAAATGCTTTCTTTGTTGCCTATGATGACTTTGAGCTCACAATCAACCTGGCTCTGTCTCCCTAGCATGTGGGGTTATAAAGTCCTCACCACTGCCCTGGCTTGATTGAGATGTAGTTTTGATTTACCGTATTCTCAATTCATGATGGGTTCATTGGGAGGTAAAATCTACCAGGTTAAGGAGCACCAGTATACTCAGAACTGGCAATTCTGGGTTATATAGTAGTTTTACTTTTAGAAGTTTTTGAAGAAAATTCATATCACTTTCCAAAAAGGCTATGATAATTTATACTCCCACCAATTCATGTATAAGAATTACTCTTTTTCTACATCTTTACCAACATTTTCAATTAGCAATATAATGACTAAGAAAGCTCTATATCAATTTTGGCTGTATTTTCTACTAAAAAATTATGTTCCTTTTTCTTTTCTTTTCCTCTTTCTCTATTAATTGCATGGGATGTTATACGTTTTGATGACTGCTTATGGACCTTTGTTTTCTTTATTATCACATTCCCTTCTGTACAATAAGTGCGTTTGTATACTCACTCTGCAATGCCATTGCTAAGTTACTTCAAAGTCCCAAGTTCCCTGTTGTACTAAGTGGAATTTCTGTTAAACCCATTTTATTATTTCATGGGGATTTTAACAATTACAACTCATGATTAGATACTCAATTACTTTCGTGGGCCTACACTAAACATCAAAATCAGTGCTTCTTGCCTAATTGCTGCAGCAGTATCTTTACCTTTGGTTGTCTCAGTGAACTTTACACAGGTAAGTGATTAGAAGATATGAGGGAAAGCAGAGAGAGAGAGAGAGAGAGAGAGAGAGAGAGAGAGAGAGAGAGAGATTGAAAGGAATCCTACTACTCATATACAAGGTAAGGTAAGTTAATTTTCTCTCCTTTTCTATGTATTAAATATCTGATTTGGCTATTTACCTCTGCAATAATGGCAGTATTCACTTGAAACATGGGCAATGAAAATATACTCCTTTAGTTTTGTAAGCTATGCTAGATTTCATCAGTTGTATCACCTTTCTATCATATCGAATCTTTCTGATCCAGAGCACTGTTGCTTATATCTGAATTATGCTGTGTAAGATTAACCATGACTTTGTGCCTAAGAAGTTTATGCATGGTCCTGTAAACAGTCCTCGGTTAATTCTCTAAGTCCATTCTTTACAAAGTTGTTGTTTGAAAAATTGGCATTCAAACACACACCAACCCTGATTTGATTCAAACTTCAAAAGTTTCAAATGACTTTGCTATCATTCGATCTCCATTGATTTGCATTTAAGCAGATCATTTTCCTTCAGATAGTGTACATAACTTAGATCTGGAAATAAGTGCATTTAAGGCTTACTTTTAGATCATTTATCTTCAAGATATTACACAAAGATTTCTTGTCCATAGAATTGTTCTTACGGTACATTTTGCACATAGAGGAGAACAAGCACAAGGTAACTTGGGTGACTTTTACTGAGCTGATAATAGATCATGGATGAGAAATGGGAACGCGGCCTGCTAGAGGGAAGATAAAAGCAGTGGAATGTGGATTTGGAAGGCTGCCAAGGACAACAATTTATCTTATCATTTGCATGAAGGCTGGCTCTGTCTTTAGAACTATTTGGATTGCTCATCAGAGTGATGCTTCAACACAGAAATGCAAAGTAATTGTGGTGGCGTAAGTTACCAGGTTTGTAATGAAAGATACAAGTTTTTTTTTTTTTTTTTCTGGAAAGCAGATGGTGGGGGTGGGGGTAATTCGAAGACTGAAAAGTTACACCATATTAAATTAACACTTGATTACAGGTTATTTGAATTGTTTACTAGCTAGTTTTGTTTTCTAATCCAATCATCAAATATTTTCTGATGCCTTTTAAGTGGATAGAATTGTGAGCCATATCATAACCATATCACCCCTGACCCCCACCTTAATGGGACTTCAGTCTATTTGTTGCTACTTGTAAGGATAAAGAAGTAATTATGTATCACTACATATGTGTAGGGGGCCTAGGGCCAGTCTATATATGCATTTTGGTTGGTGCTTTAGACTGTGTAAGGTTCCAGGGGCCTAGGTCGGTTGATTCTGTTGTCCTTCATGTGGAATTCTTGCCCCCTCCAGATCCCTAGGCAGCTTGGTCTTCATGCAGATCCCTTAGCAAGTGGAACGGGGGTTGGGTGTGTGTGTGTCTCTGTCATGGACTCTGTTGCCTTTTAGAGGAACACCTTACCCTACCTGGGCTGCCTCGTTGAAACATCAGGAAATATATCATGGATGATACTGTGGCCAGAATAAAATGAAAACTCTGCTCATAGACGAGCTAATAAACTAGTTTTAGTTACTAACATTTTCCTCCTAACTACAAGAGAGTTTGCTTGTAGATCACCTAGGAACACAGTTCAAGTATAAAAGTTCCCACCTTATGATGGTCTGAGTTAATAGGTTTTATTTGCTTTTGAATTGTGCAAAAATGGTTATACATCTTTAAATGCTATACTTTAAGTTTTTATATATTCTGTGCCTGGTGGTAAGACAAAGTGTGTGGTGGTCCTAGGTAGAGGCAGTGAGCTGCTCCTTCTCAGCCATGTAGCTGCCAGAGTAAATGACAATGCTCTGCAGTGTCCTGTGTTGCTCAGCTACTATATTCAGTGGTTTAGGCTACTGAACACATTATCAAGTTATGATATAACCCCACAAAATCATGGAACACCTGTGTATACTTCTGTTATGTAGCCTTGTTTTGGAGACAGCATTTAGAGACAGACCTATGAGAGAAGATATATTTCTACCAACTCCTCTTGTTAAAACATTGGCTAGGTGGTGATATTTCCTTGTAAATTTCAGGCAGGAAGGAGGGAAATGAAGGAGAGGGAGAGGGAGAGGGAGACAAGGGGAAGTGTTTTGGAGGAAAAGGAATGAGTATCTAAAATACTCTAAGCCGACTAATGCTTGTAGCCCTCATAACACAATAGGGTTAAGACTTCAGACCAATCACCATTCCTCTCTCTCTTAGTATTCTGCGATATTATATCTCCGTTTTGAGAAGAAACTGAATTCTGAGCCACTGGAGAGGTTGTGTACCCAGAGGAAGTGACTGTGTTTCCTGGCACTTAGGAACAGTGGCAGCTTTTTCCCTCAAGCCCACTTTCCTTGCCTACAAAACTAGGCTTCAACCCAATGACCTCTGTGTTTATACACCATCTGCTGAGGAAATCACAACACGTGACTTTGAGCATTTGAATTTTTATATAGAACATTACAATTGGGAGAACAAAGGAATGGGAAGCAGAGAACAGAACAGGAAGACCTGGAAGGGGAAGAGAGCAGAAGGGACTAGTGGGTATTGGCAAGCTAAGCAGCATGACTCAATCTCATTTGCTATCTCTTGAAACAAAGCAGGTTCTTCTCTGTTTTAGGTTCATTCCAAGACTTGGTAAGCACAGAGGTCATTTCTTCAAGCCTGGCTTGCTTCTGGATGTACTTTTGCATATTACATTTGAGTGATGATTTTTGTCTTTGTAAAATCAAAAATAGGTGTCATCAAATCTCTCTCTCCCCATTTCTCCTAACATGCAACAAGGGAGATATATGGAGAAGAGACAGCAAGAGGGAAAACAGGAGGGGGAGCTATAGAAGAGTGAGAAACTAAGAATGAGAGAGCAAGAATGGATTAGGGAGTGGAGGAAGCAGGATACAATCTGCTATTTTAGATGCATTTTATATTTGGACAGCTTTAAAGCTCAGAGTCACAAAGTGGTCCTTGTTTTAGTTTTGTTTGCTATATTTTGAGTCAGCTTCTTATTCTAGGCCATTCAGAGAACTCTGTAAAAGGTAAGGATGACCTTGAACTCCTAATCCAATCCCATTTACCTCTCAAGTGCTTAGATTACATGCCCATTGTACCATGCTCAACTTGCTGTCCCTGTTTATGTCTTTGGTCACTTCTTTCTCATAATCTATGGTGTGTGCTTCATATCTTTATACCTCTGCATATAAATGAAAGTCAAAGAGTAACACTTAGGAGTCTGTTTTCTCTATCGCATGGGTCTTGGGGATGGAACTTAGGTTACCAAATTTGTTGACAAGTGCCTTCACCTACTGAGCCATCACACCAGTCCCTTTTCGTACAAACTCTAATGTGACCCTTTCAGAACTGTCTTGTCTTGCTGAGATGCACAGGTGGATTGAGCTGAAAGAACAAGTCACTTTACAAAGAGATTGTCAATATTACTTTGGGCAAGTTGGGTGTCTCTTCTCAGTCCATTTCCTGATTAAAAAAAAAAAAAAAAGATTTGAGGAGGTGACAGGCAAGAAGTCTCCACTCACAGATGTTTTAAGATGATCAAAGAAGTCCCAAGAAAATAGCAAGTGTAGCAGGGGGGAGTCAATGATACATAAACTCCTCTCCCTCTTCTCCCCTGCATAATACCCTGCTTGATTGCCTGTCCTTGATATTCTGTACAGCTGATAGCTGACATTACTTCACTTCCACTTTCAGGGTCTACAGCTATAACTGTCCCCAACAGTGGGAACTGTCAGGTCTTCTAAGGCAGTGGTTAAATTATACAGGACTGAATGTGCCCTGCTATGGTGGATGTTTTCCTCTGGGCACCTAAAGTGCTTAGATTATTTGGTCTGATTTTTGGGGTATCTTGAACATTTGCTATTGGACTATCTCAACCTGGATCTAATTTGCCTTGTATCAACTACTGGGCTATGGGTCCTCATCTCTGTTTAGAACTTGGCTAAGGGCACTCACAGTGCTCTTGGCTTTTGCCCATCTGGACTGATTTTAATGCTACAGTCTGCCTTAAGGACAGCAGGCTTCTGTTTTTTCTCCCCTACCTATGTGCTTAGCATTCACTCAGTTGCTGTGATTACACTTTCCTTCATGGTCAACCTACGTGATAGCTAAGAAGGAAAAAACACAGAACTAGAATTGTCCTTGGAGTGTTATATTTTAGTCTTAAATATGCCTCTCTTACATTTTTTATTTAAATTTGTATCTGAAATAAAATTTATCTTTTTTTGTTTTTTACATTGACTATATGTCTGAGACTTAAACAACTATTTCTGCCTTGTACACAATGGAATACTACTCAGCTATCAGAAACAAGGAAATCATGCAATTTGCAGCCCATAAATGGATGGAACTAGAAAAGCTCATCCTGAGTGAGCTAACCCAGACTCAGATGTACATGACATCTACTCACTTATAATTGGATTTTAGCCATATAGTACAGGATAACTATCCTACAATCAACACACCAAAGGATCAGGAACATAGACTTTGTTACCTATTAGTGGGACAATTTTCCCTAGGAGTGCTACCATGTAGGCCCTCAGTGCAAGAGGATGTTCTCCGCCCTCATATGAGTGTTAAACTGAGAGGGGCTGATATGTAGGGACACTCCACATCAGAGGAGTGGGATGGGTGGGAGAGGGAGGAGAGGGTAGGAGGATGGAACCCGGAGGGGTGGAAGGGGGCCATGGTGATGTAGATGTAACTTGAAGTAATAAACAAAAAATGGTGTCTGTGAAGTCACAGAATTAATGGGATAGTTATTTGTTTCTAATATTATTTAATACAAATTCAAAACCAATAAGCTCTAAAGAGGTTTTGTCATGTACTACTTAACACTAGCTCATGCAGATAACCTGTTGTGAGAAATAGTGATCTGGTCCTTCTACTCCATCATGCCAACTAATCAATAGGTGTAGAGATATGGCTAGGTGAATGAATTCTAAGGATTTAAACTTGACTCTTAGCTCATAGGCTAATGTCTTATTTTGCATCACACCATACTACCTCCATCCTTTACATCAATCTTTAATTTATTTTAATTTAATTTTTTATAATTTTTTAGAGTTATTTATTTCTTCAAGTTTCATCTTAATCATAGTCCCCTCCCTCCACACCCTACCTCCCTTCCCAGTCCCACCCTCCTGTCCTATTCCCCCTCACCTTCCTACTGCTTTTTAAAAAAATTTAAGGTGTATCTTTTCCCCCCAACAGCTCCCCCTTTGAGTCCAATAAAATGCTCTTTTTCTTATAACAATAAATACAATACAAAATAATAAGAATAACTAGACCAAAATTATGGAAATTATAGGGTATAACATACATTCCCAATGTCCAGTCCATACCTATTTGACAACTGGTATTAATATTCTATTATCTATCTCAATGAGCTTAAAGTTCTATACCTAAGTCAATTTCCATCCTATCTTGCATTAGCAACTTAAAAACATCTTCTTAGACCTTGAATATCCTTTTAATTCCTAAACAACTTAAAACTTAACTGTGAGACTATAACTATCTAGTCTTCAATCACATCAGAGACCTGAGAAGGATAAATATATCTGATTATTCAGGAAGTACAGACCTAGCATCTTCCAAAACTAAGAAATGACAGACAACAGGCTGTCTGGACAATCCCCAATTTATCTCTATAACATTGGAGCATCTATCTTCAGCCTTTTGGCCCAGTATCTCTGACAGACATTAATTGAAAAGCAGGAATTATGAAGGACTTGCTTACCCTATCTTGGCAGAGCTAGGCTGTCGACTTACCTGCTTCCAAGTTTTGTCATTTTTGGACATCATTCTGTCTACAAGTTGAAGCAAGGGGTTTTTATTGCCCAGTGAGAAGCTTGCAACTAATGCAGGCATCTCCAAAAGGAGATTCTTCGATGCTTGTCATGTACTTGGAGTAGAATGGGGGCAATCCTTAATCTTAACCTAGGATTTTACATATAGTATCTGAGACACTGTTGTTGACATAAATGGAAAAATTAAATCCTGATATATGATATGCTTGGCAATGCAGTGTAAAAGATTCTCACATAGGAGCCTGCCATATGGGGAAGAGATGCTGCTTAACTGACAGGTTACATACATACTAGTTACCCCCAGGGACTAGAGCAAAGTAACAACACTGTTCTAGAAGAGAAAATAATTAATCATGGAACAACCCCTAGCAAGAAGAGATACCACCAACAGCTATGTATACAGAATTTGTAGGAGACTTATATGATTAACTGAAGTGTGCACTTCTAGCCTGACCACATCATATCTCTGGCTTATATTCCTGGTTAGAATATTTTTTTCTTCCAGACATTTTAACGAGATGGAATTTTGTATAACTTATAGTATACTCATTGACCTGTGAATGGCCTCTGTTGAAGCATTTGTGAAATTCTCACCTCATTTTAGGACTGTGTCTAAGGAGGTTTATGTTAAAGCATGTAGAAGTCTTTGACACATATGTGGAGCACAGGTAAAAGAGGACACTTAGAGCTATGGTCCAGGTGATTATAGGAAGCTCAGGCTGGGTGAGTGTTCTTGACTTTGTATTTGTAGAAGAAAGGAATGCTTCTGTACTGTTGTAACACCAAGATTGACTAGAGTTTGTTCCCTAAAGTATATACACATCCTCAGTTTTTACCCAGCTGGCTCATCTTGAAAGGCCAGATGGCTCATTTTGGAAGGAAACATCTTCTTAGTTCCACTTCCTTTTTTGACCATCCAAATGACTTCTAAATAGTTTTGCTTTACTCTGTATGTGTATGTCATTGCTAGAGGTGTTTGGAGTATTTTTATGTGCCTGAAAATTTTTGGAAGTGGAATTATCTGTGTCATTATTGTCAGAGTTGAGTAGCAATTTCTCGATCTACTGCTCTAATAGTATAGAGTTCAGAGTCTTATGAGAACTACATGGCTGATTTCCAATGAAGAATACATTAGTAGAGGGTGAAGTGGCACAATGAATGAGTCCATGTTTTTATGACTCACACTGAAATGATACTACACATTACTTACTTTTTGAAGGAACAGATTTTGCTTGTTCTTGTAGGAGGCACCTCCCTAAGGTCTCATTATCCTGAATAGTGTGCTCTAGATTCAGTTCACCATTCATTGGCAGAACATTATAGTAATCTTTTTTCCATCATCTCTCTGTGTCCCTTGCTCTAGTTCTCTCTTGCTCTAAGTTTGATCTCTCTCTGTGTGTCTCTGTCTGTCTGTGTATCTCTTCTATCAATCAAACTCAAGCACTTCTGACCTTGTGAATGTTAGTTAAACACTGTAAAACTGAGCTATAGCGTTACTCATTGTCCCCCTCAACATGGTCTTGCTATGTAACCTAGGATGGCCTTGTATCTTCCAATTGCTGTGTTTACAGGAGTGCACCACCATGCAAGATAGACATTCTCTCTTGCTGTTCCATCACTCTGTGGGCTTTTTTTTGGGGGGGGGGGAGGAATCAGGTCTGAATCTCAACACTGAAAGGAAAGCATATCTGAAAAATTATTATTAGGCGTAAGGAGGTCTAGCTGGAATTCTAGGATAGGAAGAGTCTCTTTAATCATTTTACACCAACTGAGACAATCGGTGAGGTGAATGGGCTCAAATCTTTTCAGGCAGAACTTACTTCAAGGAGTCCAGAGAACTGACAGCCTCCAGCTTCAGATACCATTAGATTCTACCTTAGCTTTCAAGAGAAAGACATATTTTTCCTTGACATCTACCAGATTATGATTGATCAAAGAAGGCTGAAATGGCTTGCTGTTTGCAGTCTTTGCAACGGACTTCTTAGTTGTTCTGGCCATGACTTCCTCACAGTCTCGTGGCTCTTCTTGTCTATCCTCCCTCTTTCTCTTCTTCAGTGGTATCAGATATATATTGAAGTTTGAAACCTTCCCTTTCTACTACTGTCTCTCTTCCTTGTCCTTCACAGGTATCACTACCAAGAAGTGTCTTGCCTTTCTAATTATGTTTTAGCATCTAATTCCAAGGGTCCTAACACATGGAAGAAATCCTTTATTCCCACATCTACATTCACATAAAGGAAAATGAGGTTTCTACGGTTACTCAGGCCAAACAAAAACATTCTAAACTCCAACTCAATATTCTTTTTCAATCTTTAGTCAACCATTTATGACAATAGTTATTGTATGAAGAAACTGAATTCTAGTGTTTACTTGAATACCAAACGTTATTTCATTTTTGTTAAATCTATTTTTAGCAGCATGTGTGTTAATATATGAAAAGCTTTGGCTTTGATGTCCTAGTGATGGATTTTCCTAACATTCATAAAGGACAAACATTTTAAAGAAAATTATAGAGACATCCAGCACACTCCATTTTAAAAAAAAGTAAAAAGGCCCCTAGTGCAAGAGGAAGCTCTTAGTCCTCATAAGACTGTTGAACTGAGAGGGGCTGATATGTAGGGACACTCCACATCAGAGGAGTGGGATGGGTGGGAGAGGGAGGAGAGAGTGGGAGGGTGGAACCAGGAGGGGTGGAAAGAGGGCACTATGACGGAGTTGTAACTTGAAGTAATAAATAAACAAAACAAAACACAACAGAAAAACAACAAAAAACAAAAAAGTAAAAAACACAAACCCAGAAAACATCTCTACAATTTTGTTTAACTGACTGCCGAACCTGGAAAAGTTGTTGCTACTGATGCATAACATACTGCTTTTATTGGTCTTTATATATATATACTGATTTTTTTGGAAACTTTAGCTGTGGTGTGAACTTTGGAAAAAATGTCCCATTTTTCTGTGTTGAGTTGGCATTGTACAGAAATTAACAGCCATATTGGTATAGAAATGTTGAACTTATTTTTTTCCATTTGTACAGAGGTTATGCACTGCATTAAATATGTAAGGTCTTATCTGTGTGGGTTTGATTACAAAAACTGATAATGTATTTTCTAAATAATGAAAATAAAAGGACAAACATTTTAAGTAAATACTGGTGTGGGCACTACCTAAAGTCACCTCATGCACTGTCAGTAAACACATAAAGCCCCACGTTTTAAACACTATGCTGTTTATCTAACTGCTATCTAGAACATATAAGACTGAGGGGAATATAAAATGAGAGGGATGAAGGGAGGAAATGGAAGAAGGAAAGCAGACTAAAGAAACTGAAAAACTCAACAAAACTGTCTCAGGAACCATTATTTCAATTGACTCAAAACATCCTTATCAGTTGTCTAAAACCCAAATTGAGTACTTTTATATATAAACTAAAGACTGGGATTTTTTTTTTCTCCTAGAAGAATCAATTCATTATCCTTAAATTGGATGGAAGTGCTCCACTTTGAATAGCTTATTGAAGATGCACACTACATCAGAAATCAGTAGCCTTTGGGTGCTTTCTGAGAAAGAGGCTTGAATAGCATTTCTTTTTTCATTGAAAAACATTTGTAAATAAAACAGAATATTTCCTTTAATTTTATAAATCTAAAAGCACAATTACAATAATCATTTACTATTGCTACTATTCTTTTGGTTTAAGAGCTTTATAATGATCATGATTTTGTTGTGCTAATGAAATAAAACTATGGTTTGAACTGATAAGTTAGTAGATTCTTAGTAGTATAGTGATAATTTAACAACCCTCTTTCATTCTATGAGACAGTGTTATATAGAACCTTTACCAAATAGGTATTTTTAATCCATAAGCCATTTTGTTAGTCGCTAAACAAGTTGTCCTTTCAGAATAAGAAGAGGTCTGAGGTAATTTCGATGGAATGAATACTAGCTTCGTGTATGTCATGGGTTTTAAAAGGCAGTGTCATTTGAATAAAAAGATTCACGCTGTGTTTTGTGTAAGCAGAAAGGTATATCATGTTGTGTCTGATTAGAAAAGATTTGTTTCTTTTCTAATCAAGTACTGGCATGCATGTGCACTTGGATTTATTTGGTGTCGTATTCCTGTGTCCTCTGTCCCTTGGTTTATATTTCAAACTTAATTAAAATATCTGGATATCCAAATTGAATTTAAGAATACTGAGAAGATATTTTGGATTACTATTACTATCATTGTTATTATTTGATGCTAGACATCAAAACTAATGCCTACTTGTTTCCATGCAAACACTCTGCCACTGAACTATTTACTTGGTCAGTTTTGGAAAATTCTTTACTTTGAGATAGGTTCTCACTGTGTTTACCAGGATGACCTTGAAGTTTCTTGGCAACACAGGGAAATTATGAATTCTGAACATGCCTCAGCATCCCAAGTAGCTGGCATTATGGACTGGTTCCACCAGACCCAACTCAAATTATCTTTTAAATAAGAAAAGAAGATAGCTTTGCAGCCAAAAAAAAAAAAAAAAAAATGGGTAATAGAATACAAAGCTACCATAGGCTGGTTTGGGTATTTACTGAATTTGTTTCTCAAAGCATCTAGAGAACACATTAGGAGCTTCCTGTATCTCTTTTACAGCTGATTACATATGACGCAAACTAAATGGACTATAATGCCCAGGGGCACATGAAGTATTTTTTGTTCTTACCAGGTTGGCAAGCATGTAATGATAACCTCTTGAATGTTTTCCCAGGATCACAACCTGCAGAAAAAAGAAATGAGAAATATTGCTTATTTAAGGCATTTTTCAATTGTACAATCAATGTGATAGTTAGAACAAATGCTTTTAAATGATCAACAATTTGGTGGAATTTTTATATACAGTAGAACCACTGCTGATTAGACTAGGTTCCTTTTTGTTGTATTTCACATATAGTCAGATAACACAGGAAGAATTGTCAATATCAAAGTTAAAATGTCAAAGCAAGGGGATAAAAAGAATTCTCTCATTTTTAAGTACTTTATTTTTTTTTCTTCAAGTTACATTTCAGTCACAAACCCTTCCCTATTCCCCCTTCCTGTCCCACCCTTCCACCCTCTTCCCCCCCAACAGCTTCCCTTTTCAATCCAACAAAAAGAATTCTTGAAACTTCCAGGTCAGTAGCACCATTGTCACTTAAAATAGATGGCAAAAGCAAAGCTGATGATCCCTCACCCATGAACTGGATTTCTGTACTTAGCTGTTGAGATGGAAAATGAGCTGAACTTAGCATACAAATTAAAAAACAGAATGTACTGTACATTTTTTTGTGTTATCTGGAAAGCTTAGGGAATAGAGCACTCAAAGAATGGGGTTAATGGAATTTTCAGGTTAACTGAGGTTGCTTTTGCTTATTGAAAACTTTCCTAAATGCTTGCCTTCCTTTTTTTGCCTTAATATGAAAGATGTGTGGCCATCTGTATATCTTTTTGATGCTGAAGGCAATGCCCTAGGGCATCCAAAGGAGTTTTCCTTCCAGGGACATTTCGCACTGTCAGATGACATATTTGGTGGCCATAATTGGGAAGTTTGCTATTAGCATCTAGTGGGTAAAGGTCAGGGATTCCACTAGATGTCTTCCAGTGCTTAGGACAGTCCCCACAACCATAATCATCTGATCCCAAATGGCAGTTATAGTGAGGGTGAGAAACATTTCCTCAGAGTTATCATAATTATCATTATTTTCATCAGTAATGCTGTGTTCCATACGTGGCCTTTGGTTTACAAAGTGCATTTTATTGTTTCATTATGTCAGCGGGCTAAATATTTTCCAACCAAATGTACTGGCTGTTTTTTTTCTTCTTTTTCTAAATGTGTATGCTTACTTTCTTGTAACAAAATACAGCAACATTTTTGGTTAATTAAGCATTTTTATTGAACACTGAGGCACTGGCATTGTCCTAAATACAGGTGGTGGGAACAAGGAAGGGAACAGTATATAGCTTTAAGGAACAACCTGATCTGTATTTAAGTTTTA
>CAJQZJ010000953.1:4469347-4484088 GCA_907164525.1 Lophiomys imhausi
AAAATAAGTGACCTCAATTGAGTAATGGTTGGAAGTTCAAATTCAAGAATCATTATAATTAGTCCCAGATGGGTCTTAATTGTTCTTTCAGGAAACAGAAGAAGGGGTGGGGAGAGAAATGGGTAAGCCCAAAGTAAAGGTTATTACCCATACCTTTGGAAAACAAGGGAGCTGAGTCTGGCAGGGCACAGTTAATGTTGTGTAACAAGAGTTCCATTGCTGCCTTCCCAAATACATTCTTTTCAATGTGGTACATAAAATGGGTTGGGTTTTTTTTTTTTTTTTTTTTTTTTAGGAAATGAGGAATAAAATGCATCAATCTTAAATGTGTGGTCTTAGGCAAGTTATTTAACTTCTGTGTGCCAGTTTCTCTTTGTAATGGAAAAAAATGAGCTTCACCTACCTCAGAGTGTCAAAATTATCTTGTGAGAATGTTTTTTTCTTTAAAAATCTAGTTTTATTTTTTAAAGGAAATAAACTTGTCATTTGCAAAATTCTTGCAACCATTTGGTTCCCATGAATATCTAATATTTGATTTTTTTCTTTTTGTTTTTAATAAATTTATTTATTTGTTGCTTCATGTACAGGATATCTGTACTACAACCAATGCACCAAAGTGAGAATGTTTGAAAAGCATGGAAACTCTAGAAGGCAGTATTTATTCTTGCACTACAGAAAAGTTTCCTAATAAAATATTCTTGGTTTGGGGATATAAGGATGGATACCCCAGGTGGAGCTTTCAAACTTTTTCCTCAGACTGTGCCACCAAGACAAAGGTACCTTTTGAACTAGTCCTGGAAGATGGTGGCCAGATCACAGTGGACAATATATCCAGCACCATTTAGTGTAGTGAGCTTGGCTTACCCAATGCTTAAGAAGATACATCCATAGAACTGAAAATGATTTTCATGTTTTTGGAAGAAGTCACACATGTTTAGGATTTTTTCCTTACGTTGTAGAATCAGACCCAATTCATTTACTATATATATAGTATTAAATATATTAAATATTTATTTATATTAATGTACACAATGCATTAACCATACAAAATGTTAATTAATATATTTGACATATATTTTATTTGGTGCCGTATGCTGGCAGAGCACTCTGGTACCTGAGGTGAAAGTAAGTCAGAGTTACAATGACATGGCCTTATTCTCACTTTTTATATGAATGCTTAGGTCTCCCTTTAGCCTTCTGATATGTTCTTATTGCATGTATTATGCCTATGGCCCTGCTACCCTAAACATACCCAAGTTCACCTAATTGCGTCTATCTTCCAATGCCTTGGAAATCAAAACTCATTGACTGAATTAGTAGAATGTTCAAAATGAAATAAGTGAAAAAGAAATTATACTGTAGTGAAAAGTTTTAGAAGAACAGTAATTCAACCACTTAGGGATGTATCAAAATGATTATTATAAAATGCCTTTCTCTCCTTATCGTAACCTTTAAACAAACAAATGATGCTCTGGGGGATATGGGGGCAGGGAAAGGGAGAAATCCTACCTATGTAGTCCTGAGGGTGAAAAGTCTTAATTGTCAAGAAATGCAACTCAAGATGACTCTGAGATTCCATCTCACACCTGTCAGAATAGCTAAGATCAAAAACTCAAAAGACAGCATATGCAGGAGAGGCTGTGGAGAAAAGGGAACCCTCCTCTATTGCTGGTGGGAGTGCAGGCTTTTGCAACCATTATGGAAATCAGTCTGGGGATACTTGGAATAGCTCTACCTCATGACCCAGTCATACACCTCCTGGGCATACATTCAAAAGATTCCTCACCAATCCACAAGGGCATCTCCTCAACTATGTTCATAGCAGCTTTATTTGTAATAGCTAGAAACTGGAAACAACCCAGATGTCCTTCAACAGAAGAATGGATAAAAAAAAAAACCTGTGGTACATTTACACAATGGAATACTACTCAGCTATCAGAAACAAGGAAATCATGCAATTTGCAACCAAATGGTTGGAACTAGAAAAGCTTATCATGAGTGAGCTAACTCAGACTCAAAAAGATACACATGGCATATGTTCACGTATAACTGGATTATAGCCATTACAGTACAGGAAAACCATCCTACAATCAATAGACCCAAAAGAGCTGGAACAAGGACTTAGTTACCTGTCAGTGAGACACTCCACTCTAGTGGAACTTCCATGTATGCCTCCTGTGCAAGAGGAAGCTCTTAGACCTCATGTGACTAACGAACTGAGGGGGCTGATACACGGAGACACCCCACACCGGAGGCATGGGAGGGGTGAGAGAGGGGGTAGAGGGTGGGAGGGAGGGGGTGGCAATGGAGACTTAACAAAGTAATAAACGTTTAAAAAAGAAAAGAAAAAATTATGCTCTGAAGCATATACAAGCTGATCTCCCTAGCAGAACAAGGACACCTAAAACAGAGATTTACAACCTATGCCTACTGACAGAAATCATAACTGTTCATCCTGCAGTCCTAGCTAAAATATATTTTAAAAACATATTTTTAAAATCATTATTTGAGTTTGGCCTTATTAGATGAGCAGAGCAAATGGCAGGAGTTGTGTTACTTAGAAAGGCATTTCTAAGAACTGTCCCTTACATCCATATTAATGTTCAGTGCTAGGAAATGTCCATACATAGCTTTGGTGGGAATTTACAAAGGTTTAAGTCATAAGTACAATGATCATTTCTATATATTTAGAAGTCTCCAATTGTACACCATAAAATAAAAGCCACACTGTGTATGCAATGCTTATAGGTCTGGGTATAATTCTTCAAATGATAGTTGATGCTCCTCCTTATCCTCAAAACAACAAAAAAATCAGGATATGAATTTATTTAATTCAAAAAATGTTTGCTGCTGAGCGTGGTGGTACATGCACCTGAGAACCAGAGGCAGGTGGAGTTTTGTGAGTTTGAGGACACCCTGGTCTATATAGCTAATTCCAGAACAGCCAGCGGTATATACAGAGAAGAGGCCCTGTCTCAAAAAGTCAACCAGCTATCCATCCAACCATCCATCCAACCAACCAACCAACCAACCAACCAACCAACCAATCAACAGAGCCCAAATATTTATTAACACCTAGTATTCACCAACAGGTCAGCATGAGCAAAGCACAAGACCCTGTCTTCATAAATCCTATATTCTGATTCAGTTGTCTAATGATCACTTCTTTTTGTCTTTTGTGAATTCCTATATGTTCTTGAGTTCTCATCTTTTCTAGTCTACTAAATCTGTATTACTCAATACAGATATGTGTCCTGCCATCCTTCCTTAAGGGGATAACTCCAGTTTTCTACTTTGTATTATGAGTGTTTTTCTGTAGGTAGGTATTCAATGAAAGTTCATGGATGAAAAGAATGCAAAGGATATATAAATGGGGGAAAGATGGGTCCTAGGACTCTCTTGACATGTATTTGTAGTGTGGTATGCTTTCATGAGAATAGTCTGTCTTAACCTTAGCACTGGTTCCCTGTGCTTGTGTAGGAATGGGGTAGAATGAGATGGAGAAGACAGATGGCCTAATCAAGGGAACCCATGGATAGGTGACTATCTGATCTTTTTACTGGCATAATGTTTGGTATCTACAAAAATATGGTCTCTGAAACCATACTCTTAAATCCTTGTTCTTTTATTCTCTAGTTGCAATGCAGTTATTCATGCTAATCCATTTCTCAACAACTCAATTCAAATGAAAGGATAGTTGAATGCCCAAGCAGAATTTTGTCATTTCTGAAAGCATGTTACACTATTGGCTTGTGGAAAAACTTTGTTTCTAGGGGACTCAAAAGTTATAGTAAAAGGTTGAGATGTGTTTTGAGCAGTGTATCACTTATTATTATTTTTTAAAGGTTTATTTATTTATGTGTATGGGCGTGTGTAAGTGCACATGATTGCAAATGCCCTTGGAGGCCAGAGATTGGTGTTAGATCCTCTAGAGCTGGAATTGCAAAGATGTGGGTGCTGGGAGCTGACCTGGGGTCCACTGCAAATGCAGTAAATGCTCTTGACTGCTGTGTTATCTCTTCAGCACCCATAGTACATGCTATTGGTAGGCTCTCCAGCACCCATAGTACATGTTATTGGTAGGCTCTCCAGCACCCATAGTACATGCTATTGGTAGGCTCTCCAGCACCCATAATACACGTTATTGGTAGGCTCTCCAGCACCCATAGTACATGTTATTGGTAGGCACTCCAGCACCCATAGTACATGCTATTGGTAGGCTCTCCAGCACCCATGGTACATGTTATTGGTAGGCTATTTCTACCACTCTACTTTATGACATTTTAACCAGCCTCAATTTTTCTTTGTTGTTGCTTATTGGTACTCATCCTGACAATTAAGTCAACATTGCCATACAAAAGCGAATAATGTACATCCCCTTCCACAAAACCATCTGAATTTCACTGGGTTCTTGATTACCCAGTTAGTTCAATCATGAGGTAACAGGATTCTTGGTTGACTGAGTCAGGCTGAGTTAATTAAGTTTCTTTTGCCTTCCTGTTACAAACTATGTGTTCCTTTTTCAATGCTCTTATAATGAAGGAGTACAATTACCTATTCACTGGGATGCATCTTTACTCTTGAGGGATGAATGATACCTTTTATTTTTTAAAATCTTTTCTTTAAACTTATAGCTAGTTCTTACCCAAGACTTCATAGATAAGCAATATAAAAAAGGGTTGTTATCTTGTTGAAACCATCTCCTTATATTTCAGCAGATCAACTGGAAAGGACTGAGAATAATTACCTCCTATTTCCTTCTTTTGAAGTAGTTAAGAAAATAAAACTATGCATTTGTTCCTCTTATTTCACATACTATTCGTATTTGTGAACAGTCTATGAACAGGATACTTAAGTGCTGGTTCCTTACCATAAACTACTGAGTCTGAGCTGGTCCTCTTTATGCAAAATGTCTTGTCCTTACAACATGAACACTTAGTGCTCTATTTGCAACACGTTGAGAATGAAAAATAGCTGAACCCAACCCCTCTTGGGGAAAAGGTACGAACAACACTCTTCCCCTCTGAAGACAGAAAATGCCTGAGGACTCAGGTGTGAGCCTGCTGGTACCCCTTATTGATGTGGTTAAAGCAGAAGAGGTAATGACTCTCCTGGGAGGTTCACTTTCCTGCCACTACTTGCAGCTCTCTCTGAGCAGCTTGGTGCTGGTTTCCATGGATACCAAATGGTCTAGGATTTCAGGTCAGTGTTGGAAGGATTATGTTGTGCTTGAGTGGATGAGGCAGAAATTAAGTTAATGTATGTGAAAAAAGTACGTGTTTCCTTTGCACATTTGAGAAAACTGCAACAGAGCAGCTTATCAAGTAATAATTAATTTTATATTGGCTAGGGAAGAGTGAGTAGGAGGAATTTATTGAGTAGTAGGTTCTCAAGTTAAGCACAAGAAGTAGTCTGAAATAGGTCAAGAGAAGTGCAACGGACCCTCAGAAGTGTTGAAGCAATATCAGTTGACGGCAACTCACTGATGAGTGGCTGTCAAGAAGCTCTCTGTAAGTATCCTCTTTGACTCTCTAGTCCATTCCTTTAATGTTTCTGGATTTCATCTCTTAGTCCAAGACATTGTAGTGCTGAGGTAACACTGTATTGTGATTCTTTTTTGGTATTCACCTTTAAAGGGAGTAGTTATCTATTAAGCTTTTACACAGTTTCCAATGTGCAAATCGTGTGCCCACTTTTCCCTTTCCTAGTGTTCATGGTCTTACAATTGGCGGGGATATTATTCACTAATAGTGAATTTTGCTAGGGGCCTCACACTTCTTGCTCAAATTTTCTAAAGACAGGGACACAGTATGTATCCCTGGCTAGCCCAGGACTTGGTATGTAGAACAGTTTGACCTAGGATTGAGAGTTCCAAGTGACTCTGCCTCCCGAGTGCTAGGATGAAAGGCATGCACCATCATGCTTAGCTTCCCCCTGTTCTTAAAAACAATTTATGTATAACTACAGTTAAGCCTTCTATAGGAGATTCAACTAAACATATAAACAATTTGAGTTCACACCCCTGAGTTTGAAAAGTACTTTGTATGATCAGTTCATCTCACTATGGTAGGCAAGAAGTATTTTGCTTACTGGACCACAATAAATGAAAAATTAAATAATTGCCATTATTTTGGTGCCATTCACAAGTCTAAACCTTAGTGATGACCGTGATGATGTGCCCAATGCTGCCAAAGACAATCAGGAAGGCTCCCTATGTGCTGTGAATACTCCTTTCAGTTCTTCTCAGGTGTGTCATTGAACTCCTCTCTCACTCAGCCAAGTCAGACTCCTTCAGGTTATAGGTTTACATCCTTCTTGAGTTCTCAGGCTGCAAGATCACAAGTTCCTTCCCTCATTCATTTACTCCTCTTCCTCAAGTGTGGTATGTGATTCTAATTATAATGCTTTGTATTTGTAGACTTGCCTTCTCTGGGCATCTTAGAACACCTTAGAGAGAAACTGATTCATCCTAAAGTCATGGTGGTAGGACAAAGAAGGATTGTTTTCTTTTTGTATTTCATGACTGACATCACTAAAGTGACAAAAAGATGAGGGGGCTGTGCAAGAGTAGACATGATTTTGAAAAGAATATAAGTAGAGTTTTAATCTTCGGCCCCATCCTTTATTCCTTCAAAAGATAATGAGATACTACTTTTTAGAGTGAAATGGGGGGGGGATTGTGCATGTGGGTGGCTATTTGATACCTATATGTTTATTAAAAGTAGGTTGGTTGTTAGCCAACATCAAATTAAATAGAGAGAAATTTAAAGCATTTCCTCTAAAATCAAGGACAAGCCAAGGATGCCCACTTTCCCTATATCTCTTCAACATAGTACTTGAAGTCCTAGCCAAAGCAATAAGACAACTAAAGGATATCAAGGGGATACAAATTGGAAAGGAAGAAGTTAAATTATCCCTATTCACAGATATGATAGTATACATAAAGTGACCCCCAAAATTCTACCAGAGAACTAATACAACTGACAAACACCTTCAGCAATGTGACTGGATACAAAATTAACTCAAAACAATCAGTAGCTCTTCTTTATACAAAAGATAAATGTTCTGAGAAAGAAATCAGGGAAATAATACCCTTCACAATAGCCACAAACAACATAAAATACCTGGGGGTAACTCTAACCAAGCAAGTGAAAGACCTGTATGATGATGAGAAATTCAAGTCCTTGAAGAAAGAAACTGAAGAGGACATTAGAGAAGGAAAGATCTCCCATGCTCATGGATAGGTAGGATCAACATAATAAAATGCCCATCCTACCAAAAGCAATATACAGTTTCAATGGAATTCCTATTAAAATACCTACACAATTCTTTACAGACCTGGAAAAAACAATTCTCAACTTCATATTGAATAACAAACAAACAAACAAAAAAAAACCAAAACAAAAAACAGAAAACCCAGAATAGCTAAATCAATCCTGTACAATTAAAAAAAAAAAAAAAACCATCTGGAGGTATCACCATCCCAGATTTCAAGCTATACTACAGAGAAATAGTAATAAAAAAAAAAAGCATGGTACTGGTCTAGAAACAGACCATTTGATCAATGGAATTGAATTGAAGACCCAGATTGAACCCACACATTTAATATTTGACAAAGAAGCCAAAACCGTACAATGGAAAAAGGACAGCATCTTTAACAAATGGTGCTGGTCTAACTGGATGTTGACATGTAAAAGAATGGAAATAGATCCATACTTATCACCTTGCACAAAACTTAAGTCCAAGTGGATCAAAGACCTTAACATAAAGCCCAACACACTAAATCTAATAGAAGAGAAAGTGGGGAAAAGCCTTCAACTCATTGGCACAGGTGACAACTTCCTGAACAGAACACCAATAGCTCAGGCTCCAAGACCAACAATCAATAAATGGGACCTCATGAAACTGAAAAGCTTCTGTAAGGCAAAGCACACTGTCATTTGAACAAAGCGGCAGCCTACAGATTAGGAAACGATCTTTATGAACCCCACATCTGACAACAGGGTAATATCCATAATTTACAGAAGACTTAAGAAATCAAATGCCAAGAAACCAAATAATCCAATCAAAAAATTGGAGCTAAACCAAAAATTCACACACACACACACACAAAGGAATCTCTAATGGCCGAGAGACACTTGAAGAAATGTTCAACATCCTTAATCATCAGAGAAATGCAACTCAAAATGATTCTGAGATTCCATCTCACACCTGTCAGAATGGCTAAGATCAAAAACTCAAATGACAGCACGTGCTGGCAAGGTTGTGGAGAAAGGGGAACTCTCCTCCATTGTTGGTGGGAGTGCAAACTTGTACAACCACTATGAAAATCAGTCTGGCGATATCTTAGGAAACTTTGAATAGCTCTACTTCAAGACTCAGCCATACCACTTCTGGGTATACATCTAAATGATTCCTCAATGAATTACAAGGAAGTTTCCTCATCTATGTTCATAGCAGCCTTATTTGTAATAGCTAGAAACTGGAAACAACCCAGATGTCCCTCAACTGATGAATGGATAAAAAGCTGTAGTACATTTACATAATGGAATACTACTCAGCTATCAGAAACAAAGAAATCGTGCAATTCGCAGCCAAATGGATGGAACTAGAAAAGCTCATCCTGAGTGAGCTAACCCAGAAAGATGCACATGGCATCTATTCACTTATAATTGGATTTTAGCCATATAGTACAGGATAACTATCCAATAACCAACACACCAAAAGGATCAGGAACATAGACTTTGTTACCTGTTAGTGGGACACTTTGCCCTAGTGGTGCTGCCGTGTAAGCCCCCAGTACATGAGGAAGCTCTTAGCCCTCATATGACTTCTAACTTGGAGGGGACTGATATGTTTGCACACCCACTCCAGAGGAGTAGGATAGGAAGGAGAGGGGGGAGAGGGTGGGAGGATGGGGCTGAGAGTGGTAGAAAGAGGGCACTGTGATGGAGATGTAACTTGAAGTAATAAATAAACATTAAAATAAAAAGTAGGTTGGTTGGGTCTGGTGGTGTCCTTCAGAAGCATAGACAGGCAGATCTCTATGAATTTAAGGCAAGTCTGGTCTACAAAGCTAGTTCCAGACCAGTCAGGGGTACACAGTGAGACCCTGTCTCAAATTAAAAAAAAAAGATTGATAATAGAATAGTGGTGCTTGACTACTCTTTTATTTTAGTTCTTCTACTAGTGACACGATATTAGTTGTTACCAATTTACTTAATCCCTTACCTTAGGCCATTGCACAGTTCCTTTTAGTTGTTAGTTGTCATAGTTCTTTTCTGTTGTCAACCTTTGGGCAAAGACATCTTGACCCTGCCATATCTGGACTGAGGCAAAGCTTTTCCATCAAAGAGGGGATTCATTTGACTGGAAGGGCCAAGTGAGTGTTTTATGATAATGCCATCATGCTTCTTTAGAACTGTTTTCCTTTCATGCTGGGTACAGGGATCCATGTGAAATCTTCTAGCAGAGTAGAAAGATTTTTCTGGCACTGCCAGATCAACTCTAATGATGATAAATAAAAAATCTTGCAGAAAAAAAAAAGAACTGTTTTCCACATTCAGTAACATCAAAGTCAGCATATCTGTATGGATCTCCCATTTGCATTTGCCTTTCATTGTTAGCATGGTGAAGAAGTTGAATCTACATATTATATTTTATGTTTTGTTACTGTTCTTATTTCGCATTTTCTTGGTGCCTCTCTGTAGGGGAGCATAGAGTTCTAAATTATTTTAAATATAAGGGTCCTGTGGCAATGTGGGCTTGAACAATAACTAGCTTTTGTGTTGCTCTTGTGAACTGTGGTTCTCACAGCTTTCTTGAAACAGTTTGTTGTAACATCTGTTAGAATCTAGGGAAGGGCTCCTGTAATCATGCAGCTGCATGACAAGCTTTCTAAGTACTACATTTTTGTTATTCTTAATCTGAGAAAATTTCCTAATAAAGCCCAATGGTGATTTAAGAAATACTTAGTGTTTATAAGCCAGTAATTGAAACCCACAGGACTCTGTCAGACTCTCAGTGTCTGCAACGACTTAACTAAAGTGTTCACAGAGTAAGCCACACAAACTCAGGCGTGTTTGGGGGGCTTTCTTTCTGTGCCAGCAGAAAATGCGTGCATTTCCTGCAGAGGGATAGCACAGCTATAATTGTTTAAGGCTTTATTCTATTTTTATTTTTAAGTATAGCTATTCTGAATTCCCATTTGATTTGTAACGGGGTTAACTAAAAACAAAGGTGATATTTATATCAACTTTATTGTTGAACTTATATTGGTTCATATGTTTAAGATCTGGGAATAAAGTAGCAGACCTAGTCCTAAGATTCTGATGTTAAGGGGAAGAGTGAGTAGTCTTGATTCAATATACCCTTTTTTCTGTTTTCCCCTTGATGCTTTTATATGCAAAGATAATGAAAGCAGAGGAAGAGTGGTTGATGTGGATATAGCAAGGGACTTAGGATAGGTTCGTAATGAGCAAACAAATCTTAGTTTATCAGAATCCAACTAAAAGAAACCTTTAATTAATAGGAATTTTCTCTAGGTATTTTCTGGAAGGGCTGATGTGATATTTATGTATATACATACATGGTACTGGCTTTGATCAAGAATAAACTCCTATTAATAGGGACGTTTGTTGTTCTGTGCTCTAATGTTAGAGAGAAATGATGAACTTCCTAGAGGAGGTGTGGCCTTAAGGTCATATTATTTCATTCTCCTTATCATCTATCTCCTGAAGTCTTGTAAGACTCTCTGATATTCAGGCTTTCAAGAACCTCAGTCAGCCAAAACCATTTAGTGATGGTTACTGGCTGATGATCTGTGAAAACAAGAAAGTTGATTCACACATTTGAGATAGTTGTCATATTATGTCTTCTAGAATTATTGTTTTCTTCTCAGCCTGCTAGATTCTAAATTTCTTTAGTAAGGAAGACTTGCTATTTTCCACTTACCTTGTATAGAAAAGGTAGGACAAAAGGAAACTGTTCTCTCTCTTTCCTTTTCTTTTCCTCCCAACTTTCTCTCTTTTAAAAAACGTTTCTTCCTTTTTTTCTTCCTTTCTGCCTTCCCTGATTCTTTCCTTCCGCGGCCCACAGCTTCTTTTCTCTGTGTCATTCATTGCAGTGCTGGAGGTTAAACCCAGAGTATCATGCATACTTTACTACTGAGATATACTACTCTCAATCAATATCTCCTGAATTGAATTCTCTATCTTGTTTATCAAAGCACCAGGAATCATAGTCTCTTGGAACTGGAAGTCTCTTGGAACATTTAACACATTTGCTTTAGGGGTTAGGAAATGGAGGTACATTTTGAAGTCCTATGGCTTGGGGATAAATCTCCTGCCTCAAGCATCTGTATTCTGTTTTATAAAACTCTTGGATATCTTCCTTCATCTCAAAGAGTCTCAATCCTTGAGAATTTTCAGAAGGAGCCGTGAAACTAGTTAACGAAATGTAATTTGATTTTTTTTGTTGTTGATTTAAAAAATATCTCTCCAAGCCTCCTAGGAAATAATCAAATGCATAATTTTTTTTTAAAATGAGAAGAGGAAGCTGTTGGTCTAATAGGAATATTTCCTTTTTGAGACCAACATTTCTATCACCTGAAACAAACAAGAGTCTTTCTGTTTCAAAGTAATGATTTTGAATGAGGTTTCCCTTTTTATTTTCCCAGAGGGGATTTGCTTTTAAATATTTACCAAACCAATCTACTGGGAAGTATGACCAGATAATCAAGCCATCTTTTTTTTTTTTTTTTTTTTAATAATCCAAAGAAAAGTCCCTTAATGTAGAATACCGCTGTCTGTTGCCAACTCCCAGGATAAACATCTTTTCATGTTAAGGAACAAATTTATTTCTGATTGTCAATGAATGTCCAAGTCCCCTAACATGTTGAAGGGTTTCAGTACAAGTATAGAGTTCCACTCACTGAATACCTGGAGGACAATAGGTTGAAATCAAGAGAAGTCCTATTTAGAGTGGATATTTTTATGTAATCCAGCAATATATTTTGTTTTGGAAAAGCTGTTCTATAGTTTGGAGGTGCTTTTTTGCTTTAAAATATTTATTTAAGTGTTTCCACAATGTTAAGCATGGAAATAGAAAGAAATGGCACAGGGAAACAAAGAAGAATAGGATATTTTCTTTTATTGTTGTATCTAGAAGCAGCCAGAGAGGCAACATTCTTCTGTTTCCCTGTTCCCCAATCTTCTACGGACAAGCTTTCAAATATAGATCAGTGTGTAGAAAAATATTTTTTTGGTCTCCTTTCATCTCCTAGTGTATGCTACTGGGCTGTGGAATTCCCCCCCCCCCATTTCTAATCATTGTAAGTTTCTCTGTGTAATTTGCTTGTCTCATTAATTCTTTTCAAGGACCCAATTTGTTACTTAAGAATCATGGTGTCCAGTGTCTCTAATTCTTAACCTGAAGACATGATGATTTTATGTTCCTGCTTAACATTATGTATGGAAACCTTCAGCATATTATATGATCTGGACATTCACTGGCAATAGGAAATAAAGCTACTCCCTAACATGTCTTTTGTGTGTGTGTGTGTGTGTGTGTGTGTGTGGGGTGTTTGTGTGTGTCCCAATGAATTTCATTAAGGTTACTAAAAGAAGCATGGATAAGGTTGTTGAGGGAAGGTCTAACAACATTATTTCTGATAGGTTGATTTCATTGCTGAGCTCTGGTTACCACCCCTTCTGAGGCATTCTCTTGATTGGTTAATAAAATTTGGTTATAGCCAATTAGCTGGGCAGAAAGAGTGTAGGAAGGTGGGATTTCCTGAGATTAGAACAGGAACACTGTGCTTTACACAGAGAATCTTTCCTTTCTGCCAGGAGATACAGAAGCAGATTGACATAACTGAGAACACTGGAAGGTAATCACAGGCACATGGCGGTTTGGGATTAGGTGATTTGGGTTAATTTAGAGTAGCTAATTGAGAGTCTGCCCAGCTAAGGGTTAAGCCTTAAAACATTAAAAGGTCTTGGTGTATTTAATTATTGGGGAAAGGACTGTGACGGCTTATAGGCCCTCAGTCCATGCAATCCCAGCCGTAGACTCCCCTCGAACCCAGGCGAATCTTCCGCCAAGCTGCTGGTAATTCTTTTGGCCTAATATAACAACTTATATTAATCAACAGAGTTTAGGTTACAGGTGGTGTAGGCCACCCTTAGTCCCGGGGCTCTTTCCCCAGGACAAACCAGGAAACCGGTTAAGGCGGGCCAAGCCTCTGGCTGCTCCACCAGCCTAATCTTACAGTTTATAATTATTAAAAAATACAATTGATAATTAAATTTCAGTTTCATAAGGTTTTACTTACAAGAGCATGGACACTTTACCAGTAGATATACCATTGAAGGAAATATTGCTCCCTTCCCCAGCAACCTTTATCTGCCTATAAAAACTCAGAGAGAGATGCAGCCTCATGAATGCCCCTCCTTCCCTCATAGCAAGATGTTAATGGGCAACAGGTTCTGTGTGTCTCCTGCAGGTAATGTAAGTTGATTTGTGCAATGGCTTCTCATATATCAGGGAGACAGCATAACTAAATTATCCACCTCTTTCTCCAGTTCTTATGTTTTTTTCTGTTCCCACTTTGACCCTGTCTTCTGTGATGTTCCCTGAACCTGTGATGGCATAATAGAGATGTCCCATTTATGGCTTATCATTCAACAGTCACTTATTTATTAAATTTTATTCATGTGTTTGAGTATGCCTGCTTGTCTATTTATGTACTGTGTGTGTGGAGGTCAGAAGAGGTGTCAGAACATCTGGAAATGGTGCCACTCAATGTGGGTGCTGGGAACTAAAGTCACTGCTCTTAACTGCTGAGACATCTCTGTACCCCCATGTAGTCACTTATTCTCAGTACTTTGAAAGGTTATGACTCTCTAAAGCTACCACAATTTCCTTCTCCAATTTTTCAGTAGGGTAAAAGAGAATCCCCAGAGATTAAAATAAAATATATGAGGGCATCATGATGGCTCCCTCAGATTCCCTTTCTACCCACTCCCATGAGATAACAGAAGGGCATTATCTTACAAAGCAGTAGTGAGAGTATTGCTTTCTTTCAGTTCTACCGGATTTTTAATTAATTTTCCACAGTAGTCAAATTAATGGAGAAGAGATATTACTGGAAAAAGATCTCCCCCGAAACAACAACAACAACAACACAGCAACAACAAAACACTTTCCTAAACCCTGCCTCTCTAAAGAATACAATTTGAGATAAATTAAGAGCTCCATTTATGATGAACAAGATTAGGAAATACAGAAAAATTAATTCCAAAACCAAACTGAGTATTTTGAAAATGGCATTAATGTTTTTAGGCAATGAAAGCTATGAATGAATAGAAGCATACTTGTTTCTAACATTTTCTGGGCCCATAGCCAGAGTACAAGTGAAGACCCACAAATATATATAAATGCTAAGAGTTCCTAAAACAAGGTATGCTTTGGCTTGGCCTCTGTGTCCACTCAGTGCTCTATAGCTTGTTTCCCTAAATAAATCCAGAACCTGATATAATAAGGCTTTTCTCAAGATAAGCTATCCTACCTATGGTGGACATTAATCTGCTAGAGTCGGGGGAAGCCAGGCCAGGGTCTAAATTAAGACCTGTGTCCAGACCTCCTGGTGGCTAGACCTACCTACATTTGAGAAGCGTGACTTGTCAAGTTCTCTAAGAGGCCAGTAAGATCCCCCTAAAGCTCTCTTTTCTGACTTGACT
>CAJQZJ010000953.1:4484188-4494663 GCA_907164525.1 Lophiomys imhausi
CCAAAGCCTGAAGATTGATGCTGGAATGTATGGAGAGAAAATGGGAACTGTCCAGGCAGTTATTGGTATGTTCTTTCTTAGTTTTGGAAGCTGCAGGCTCTGCACTTCCTATATAAGCAAATATATTTATCCCTCTCAGGTCTCTGAGGTGGTTGAAGAATAGACAGCTAGAGTCTCATAGTTAAATTTTGAACTGTTTAGGAATCAAGAGGGTGTTATAGATCTAAGAAGATACTCTTAAAAGTGTGTGGCAAAATAGTATGAATGTTGAGTCAGATATAGACCTTTAAACTCATGGAGATGGTTAGATAGTAGAATGTTAAAGTCAGGGGCCAAATATGTATAAACTGGACATGGGGAAGGTATACTGGGCCAATTTACTCTCATAAATGTGGCATATTTATATCTATTGTTTTGTATAATACTTACTGTTATAAGAGAAGGAACCAGCTGTTGGACTGAAAGGGGAAACCTCTGGAGGGAAGAGGGTGGAAGGGCGGGTTAGGAAGGGGGAATAGGGAGGGGTTTGTTACTGAGATGTAACTTGAAGAAAAAAAAATAAAGTATTAATAAAAAAAAAAAAGTAAAAAAAAAAAAAAGAAAAAGAACATAGTGCAGTGTTGATCTGTCATCTCAATATTCTAGCAGCTTATGCTGTGAAAGGACAGCATGAGCCGGACTTTTAAAGCCTTACCAGTTTCATCCTTGCAGAGAACAATACCTGCCTCTTTTTAAACAGCTAAACATTATATAACCAAATGACAGTCAATGTGGAATGTCTTCATAATTTTGCATCTCTGAGAAAACACTCGCAGTTCTTGCAGACTTTTATCCTAGCATATACAAACATAGACTTTTTAGCAAATAAATAAATAAAATAAAATATTATAAATGCTAATTTGTTATTTTTTTAACTCTACATTACATCATATATTATATGTAGAGGAAATCTTCCCTTGTTAGTGTATGTATATTGTTGACTACAAAACTTTAGCATAGTATCGTGTGTGTGTGTACTTTAATATATATAATCAACTGTATTTTGCATTTTAAAATATCTTTGATAGTTATTCAAACTGTTTTCATTGCTTTTAATTGATTCATCTTGAATTAAAAACAAGTCATATCTTCAGAAATTAATGAAAAGTCATTAAAGGAAACTTTGTGGGAATACCCAGAAAAGTCTACAAGTAGCAGGGTATACTTAGTAAAGGGACAAATGTACATTGAAACTAAATAGGTAACAAAGTACTAAGTAAATAAATGATATCATTTTTCAGATTTGAAAGAACATGAAAATAAACAATAGAGACCAGTATAGGGAGAGTGATTAAAGAAAGGAAGATAAAAGTAGGTTAGAATGGAATGAATGTTAATACATGCACAGAGAAAATTGTTAAAGCTTTATCAAAACTAACATATTTCTGCTGAATCCAATCTTGATACAAATTGTTATAATTTGGCTATTTAAATATATTAGCAATCTAGGCTGGGGATATATCTCGGTGATAGGGTGCTAGCTTAGCATTCATATGATCCTGAATATTTTTCCCAGAAGATATATGCTGCTAAAATAATCTACTTCAAAATAAGCAGTAACTCCATTGCCATTTACACTCACTGTTCAGATAATATTCAAAATATCAAGATCAATAAAATATTGACAATTTAACCTCCTGTCATGAGTAGAGAAGAGTCCATGAAGACTCATCACCCCTAATGGATTATAGGCAGATAATATCTAGTGTTGGGAGACTTATGAAACTTCATCCTTCTCTGAGTATCTGTAGGCAGTTAATTATTACTGAAGATGGGAGAGACATTTTCTTCAGTAGCATAGCTACTAGTAAGAAGGTTATGCTCTTATAAATAACCTCTTCTCCACGTCCCTGTAAGGAATCCTAATAAAGCTCACGAATCCCATTTTAAAGACATGAAAATAGAAGGAAGACTAGTTAAGAAATTAAGAAGTAGATAGTGTGAATAGGAGTGGGACAAAATTGGATAATGGAAGATAAATACGATAAAAATGCTTTGTATTCATGTACAAAATGTCATCATGAATTCTATTATTATGCAAAATTAACATATACTTAGAAACATTGAAAATTATACATTAAAAAAAGAGTAGAACTGAAAAGAAAATAGTTATCATCACATAAAAGGAATTTTGAAGGATTAGGGAATCTTTAACCTGGAGAAGACAAGGTTAAAGTGAGACATGTTAACAGTCTTCAAAAATATGAAAGATTGTCACTTGGAAAAGAGATTAATCTTGGACCATGTCATCTCAAAATGTGGACAAGGTCCATTAAGTAGAGATGGCAAGAATTTGGGTTATTATTCAGCCAATATTTTCTTCATATATAGTCTAGAAATAAAATTCAACACAGTCCTTACTGAATTTTCATAAATTGTTAATTAGTGGCATTCAAAGTAATGAGGCCTTATTGTACAGTGCTTAAGAAAGATTTCCACATGCTTTACTCTCTTTCTTCCTGTGTTTATTTCTTAATCCCATGCCTTGGCCCACTATGTGCCCTCAACTCCCACTGAAGCAGAGAGTACATTTAAAACCCACATGAAAATGTAAATCTTAGAAATAAATATGCGTGGTTGGTTTTATAAAAGTAAGAATTAACATTTAAAGCAATGGTAATTTACTCTGATCTGTAATTTTGAGCTCCTGTGCTGAAATTGCTCATTTGGAAATTACCAAGTGCTTGGGTCTCGTTTGTGATCTTCCTGCACACACCCAGCACACAACAGAGTCATAATGACTGGCTGAGTCACCGCTGCCATCTCCCTGAAGCATGTTCTCTCAAATGTCAATACCATTTTCTATGGTACAGTGAAGACGACTCTGATCCACAGCCTGCTTACACCACAGGGTAGGCCCGAGATAGCAGAGAACTTGGAGTGTGTTCAAAAGGCATCACCATCTCCCTCCATCCTCTGCTTCCGTGGCCATTGAACTGCTATGTCACAGATAATTTGGAATTTGTAAATCATCTCTATCACAAACTCCTATTGGGAGTAAGGAGATTGTTTTGATAATATTGCAATGAAGCTGTCTAGTCTTGATGAGATTATATAAATCCAGGAAGCACAACTGGAGGTATGATACAATGTTGGAGATGTGACTACTTCAAGAGAGTATGTGTAAAAAAAAAAAAACTATTTGCACCATTGTGCTTTGTACTTTAGATACACTGCTTTGGTGATGGGGGGGTGTTTGTTTGCTTATTTAGTCTGTTTGGTTTGGATTTTTTTTGGGGGGGGGGAGAGACAAGGTCTCTCTTGTGTAGCACTTGGTTGTCCTGGAAGTCACTGTGTATACAGACCAGGCTGACCTCGCACTCACAGAGATCCACTTGACCCTGTTTCCCAAGTACGGGGATTATTAAAGGCCTCTGCCACCATTGGCTGGCTGGTTTCATATTTTTGAGACAGAATATCTTTGTGAACCTCAGAGTGGCCTCGGAATTTTGGCAATTCTCCTGCCTCAGCCTCCCAAGGTCTGACATTGTAAGCATGAGCTGCCCATAACTCCAAATAGATTAGCCCAAACTCAAGCATCAGCTCCTCACTTTTCTTTGAACAGAACTCCAGGAGGTTAGTGGCTAATGGCTGTCGAATATAAGTTCCATAATGTGGAATCAGGAACTCCTGGTAAATCCAATTGGGAAAGGGAAATAATTCACAAATAATAATTTTATTGAACATTTTATTGACTCCTTATGTAATCAAAGAGTAATACTCTGTTTGGAGGCTGTCTTTCACAAAATCATACTGACTTTACCTGGGAGACACAATTTACCTTGTTCAATAGTCACATCCATATATGGTTCAGTATGTTTTAATAAGGCTCTCGCACTAATGAAGTTATTTCTAGTTATTTGTTGTGGGTCTCTTTTAACCTCTAATTCTGAGGAATTCTTAGATGAAAGATGAAAGAAATGTGCTTCAACTGCGACAGAGAAAGTTGCAGCCAGACATAAGTCCTTGGCACTCATTCCACAGATATTTTGATAATGTATGTCAAAACAAAGCGACTTGATAAAACACCTCCCATGGCGCTCACAAATGATAAAATCTTCATTCTTCTAAAACAAAATGCCAAAATGGAGGTGCCAACTATCTAGAGAGTTGAGGGTGAAGCTGTGAGTTCACTTGCTCTCTTCAGTGGATAAAACTTGAAGAGACCCAGTGGACTGTGAATAGCAACTCAGTAGAATCTTTAACACCTACAGAAATATTTTTAAAAGAAATAAAATAGTATAACTGTTTTTCCTTCCTTTAGGGTTTTCCATCCTACAAGCAATTATGGAAGCAGCAGTGCAAAACAACTGGCAAGTGACAGCCAGGTCCGTGGGCAACATAAAGGACATCCAGGAATTCAGACGCATCATTGAAGAAATGGACAGAAGGCAGGAAAAACGATACTTGATTGACTGTGAAGTGGAAAGGATTAACACAATTTTGGAACAGGTATGTCTGAGATTTAGCCCACTCCCAGCCTGCATGTTAAATCATTATTTTGAGACAGTTCCCATATTTGGTAATAAATTAAGTAGTCAGCAGACTAAGCATGCCAACAGTTTTCATAGTCTCTCTAATCCTTCTTCCCTCCTTTGTGGCTACAGGGGAAAAAAAGAAATGGAAGGAAAAAATTCTAAGCTGATAAAAAATTGCATCGCATGATTAATTTGAATGTCTCTGCAATTTAATGCTACATATCAGATAAATCTACCGCTCTACTCCTCTTTTTAATAGATAGCTGGTTATAACAAAGTAATCCCCTTCCTTTCCTATATCATCTAGTGAAACAGGGAACAGACAATAGATCAGGCAAGGCTGACAGGTAGGATTTTTATTTCTCATTACTGGAATATGTACTTCCCCAGACCCTATTAGGGAACACCAGCTATTGTTGGTGAATTGGTAGATACTACTTTCTGAGTTCAAATTATCTATATTATTCTAAATTATCCCTCTGGGATAGTGGGGCAGAGAGAGAATAGTTTAAGATATTTTTACTTTCATAACATTTATTATTTTAAAAACTTTCAAATAAATAGAAATATTACATACCAAAATTAACCAGACCCAAAGTCTATACAGATCATTAAACTTTTATACTAGAATTGGCATTTGGAACAGTAACCGTGAAGCTCTACATCAGAATTTAAACTTTCAGTATGAAACAGAGTTTATGTATTTATCCACCTACAAAACTGAAAAGATTCAATGGCACAATTAGAATTTTTTTATAAAGCATTTAACTTTATATCCTCTTTCAAAACTCATGGCCATTACCTGCATCGAGTCCTGCCTCATCCTCTTAAATTTAGCCTTTCTTGTTCTCTGTTCTGCATGTCATACTCCACTTTTTATACTGTGTGTGGAAAAAAAATGAGATGATATTAAAAGGTTCATGGTTTTGGAAATGTGACTAATTAAAAACAAAAACAAAAGAACAACCCAAAAACACACAAGACCTGTACAAGCTCAAACCAGAGAAAAGCCCAGCACTGAAAAGGAAATGTGTACACAGAGTCCCACCCCTGACCAAGAAGCTATTTGCAATTGATAGCTTTTTCCCGGTGGAAGAGAAAATCAGTTTTCTTCAATGGAGTGACACTGAGTATATCAACCACACTCCAGGGTCAGCCCTATAACCAGGAATCATTGGTCAATACAAATTGGATTCCACGGGGGGTTGTGGATTTTCTTTTGTTTTTGTTTTAAGAAAGGGAAAGAACATGAAGTTATGTGAACAAGGAGGTGGAAGAGCATCTGGGAGAGGCTGAGAAAGGGGAGAGAATGTGATCAGAATATAGTGTATGTAATATTCAAAGAATACAAATATTTTTAAAGTGTAAACAAATTTTTCAAAAAAATAAATAAGATAAAGAGGAAAATATAATCCAATGGGCCACAATGTTTTTATTTTCAAGCATGTATATGTACATTTTAGACTAAAATTACTAGACCTATTTGTCCTAAGCTAGATGGACATTATGTTTAGGAAAGAGGGCTGAATTGAAACATGAAAGTTTACTATATTCCCCAGAAGTCTCACTTTGCCATTTCATAACAAAGTTCCTGTCTTGCCATGAACAAAACTGTAAGGGAAATCTTCTATTCTAATTCAACCCCAGTGTGCCTCAGAGACAAAAGATCAGAGATCAAAGCTATGGTGAGCAGCCATTACCTGTGAGAGCTCCTTTATACTAAATAAAATATTAAAAATTTTTCAGATTTATTCCTATAAGAAGGAAAGACAAAAAAGAAAAAAGAGAAGAGGGAAGGTGAAGTGTAGAGTGAGGGGGGAAACCTTCCTGTGATTTTCTCAGGTCTTAAAAACGAATAATGCGGTCATTACTGCTTCTGCGTGTACTACATGCCCTCCAAGTATTTAGACCAAAATAGCCTTTTAGTGGGTGACCTACTTAATAGCCACAAACAAAAGAACATTTCTCTTGTCATATTTTTTTTTGTTTTCCATTTTTTTTTCATTAGGGACTTTGGCTTCTTGAATATCCAATATTCCCTTGAAGGTCTGTGGATTTGCAGGAGCTTAGACTGGACTGTAGGGTTTTTCAGTTCTATGTAATGGGAAAAGTGGTAGGTAAAGGTTTGAGTTCTATGGAGCTCTGAAGCCTTAGGCAGTTAACTCTTTATAACCCAGTGTCCTCATCTACATGATGAAAAAAAAAATTCCTCTATCAGACTAGATTAACACAACCCCTCCAAAAGGCATAAAACTTTGAGGAAAAAAAATCAGTATCACAGGAGGAAAAGCAAACTGCTAAATTCAAAACTTCTGTTTCTTTGTGTCTCACTTTTCTGTCTTCCTTTATTCTATATGTACTTTCAAAATATCCCTCAAAATATTCTCTATGCATTTTTATTCATTTATCTTCTTTTTAAAAGTCATAATAAAAGTGTCAACACATGTTTGCGTTCTTTACCATTGAGTAGTTCCTGTGAAAACCATATGTTCTACAAAATAGAGGCCAGAATGTGCCACAAACTGCATGATACATACTAATTTAGGAATGGTAGGGTGGACCTTGATAAAGTAAGTACACTTTAGAAAGTTTCACTGAGACTTGGCTATAGCTCCATCCAAAGCGGAGACTCTCAACCTTCGTAATGCTGCGACCCTTTAATACAGTTCCTCGTATTGTAATGACCCCAACCATAAAATTATTTCATTGCTACTTTATAACTGTAATTTTGCTAATGTTATGAGTTGTAATGTAAATATCTGATTGTAAGATATCAGATATGTGACGCCCAAAGGGGTCACAAACCACAGGATACTGAACTGGAAGTGAAATTTTGACAAGTTATCTAGAAGTCTTCAAGCCTCAATCAGCCTAGCTCTGCCAAGACAGAGTAGGTAAGTCCTTCATAATCCCTGCTCTACAATAAATGTCTGTCAGAGAAACAGGACCCAAAGGCTGAAGACTGATGCTGGAATGTATGGAGAGAAAAATGGGAACTGTCCAGTCAGTCACTGGTATGTCATTTCTTAGTTTTGGAAGCTGCAGGCCCTACACTTCCTATATAATCAGATATATTTATCCCTCTCAGGTCTCTGAGGTGGTTGAAGAATAGACAGCTAGAGTCTCATAGTTAAATTTTGAGTTGCTTAGGAATGAAGAGGGCGTTCTAGATCTAAGAAGATGTTTATAATAATAATGCAAGTTAGTATGAAAGCTGAGTCAGTTATAGAACTTTAAACTCATGGAGATGGTTAGATGGTAGAATGTTAAAGTCAGGGGCTAAATATGTATGAACTGGACATTGGGAAGGTATACTGGGCCATTTAACTCTCATAAATGTGGCATATTTATTTCTGTTGTTTTGTATAGTATTTACTGTTATAAGAGAAGGAAACATTTGTTGGACTGAAAGGGGAAGCTGTTGGGGGGAAGAGGGTGGAAGGGTGGGACAGGAAGGGGGAATAGGGAAGGGTTTGTGACTGAGATGTAAATTGAAGAAAAAAAATAAAGTATTTAATAATAAAAAAAGAAAGAAAATAGGGCCTGCGAGGAAAGGCTAAATGAGTTAAGGTTGTTTATCCTGGTGAAAGAGAGCCAAGAGGCAGTTTAATCACCATGCTCAAGTATAAAACATTACCATAAAAAGGGCACTGACCAACTATTCTGCATGCCTAAGGACAGCACTAGAACAAATAAGCTTAACTGGACTAGAGAGACAGTCAGCACTAGAAAGGAATCATTGTAAAAGAAAGACCCGAGTGGTAGAAAGGAAAATCTCCCAGTTTAGAGTATACGAAGGCAAGATCTGTTGAATTAGTGAAAAGTTAAGATTAACAGATTTTTCAAGATTGTTTTTCAAAAATGTACAAAATTTCAAGTTTATACTATGTGCTAGCATATAGAGGCCCTTAATGAATAGAAAAAGAAAGTATACCATTCCTGGGTATATGTGGTTCTAGAACTCATCACAGGTACGAAATTCCATAGATATTCCTTTTATACAGTGGCATCACATTTGTATATAACCTATTCAACCTGTATAGTTTAATTCATTTCCAGATTATTGATGCTATATATATTTATTATATTATTCAGGGGATAATGACAAGCAAAGATTCTGCATTTAGTAAAGATGTGGGGTTTTTAAAGTACCTTTGATCCCATGTTGGGCGAATTCATAAGTACAGAACCAGAAGCTATAGAGGGCTGACTATAATCCCTAACTTGTCTATCATATACCCAGAAAGTTATTCCCTTAAAAATTTTTAAATGTTCTCCACTTGTTCTTTACCATATTTTTTGTCTTTTTTCTAAACATTATTACTATATCCTCTGCCTTAATTATAGCATGGTCCAAATGGGACCCAAACCAATATGTTTTAGTGTTCTACCCAGCAAAATGATAGAATTTATGAATTTTCTCCTGGTACTTTCTCACACAAAGTCATGGATGATATAAAGGAGTCTCTTAAGAAAACACTCCAGAAGCAGATTGACCCTTAGCTCTTATTCTCAATCCTCCATTCGGAACATTAACTTGACTTGCTGTCGCATAAGACAATCTGAGTTAGCCTCTACTCTTAGAATAGTTTTGTGTATGGTATAGTTGAATAAACATAAGCTTGGTGAGGAACCATGTGGGTATATACCCAGAAGTGGTATTGCTGAGTCCTGAGGCAAAGCTATTCCAAGTTTTCTAAGAGATCACCAGACTGACTTCCATAGTGGTTGTACAAGTTTGCACTACCACCAACAATGGAGGAGTGTTCCCCTTTCTCCATAGGTGTGAGATGGATCTCAGAGTCATCTTGAGTTGCATTTCTCTGATGATTAAAGATGTTGAGCATTTCTTCAGATGTCTTACTGCCATTAAAGATTCTCTTTTGTGAATTCTTGGTTTACCTCTGTTTCCGATTTTCTCATTGGATTACTTGGTTTCTTGGTGTTCATAATTTCTTGAGTTCTTTATAAATTATGGATATTAGCCCTCTGTCAGAAGTGGGGTTGGTAGAGACCTTTTCCCAATCTGTAGGTTGCTGTTTTGTTGGAATGACAGTGTCTTTTGCCTTACAGAAGCTTTTCAGTTTCATTAGGACCCATTTATTGATTGTTGGTCTTACAGCTTGAGCTATTGGTGCTCTATACAGGAAGTTGTCTCCTATGCCAATGAGTTTGAGGGTTTTCCCCACTTTCCCTTCTATTAGATTTAGTGTGTCAGGCCTTATGTTAAGGTGTTTGATTCACTTGGACTTAAGTTTTGAGCAAGGTGATAAGTATGGGTCTAATTCCATTCTTTTACAAAACATAAGCTTGGGAAGCAAAGACACATGAGTTTAAATCGTAGCTCTCTCACTAGTGTATTGGGTGACATTGAGGAAAATAACTATTTAAGATTTAATTTCACAACTATCTCACTACCATCCTTTAGTGGTTGCTGAGGATCACATCAGGTAATGTGTAAAAAACTCATAAGACAGTGCTTCACATCTAGTAGCCACACAATATCTAATACCCACAGCTATTTGCTCAAGTGACAAGTTTCTTTGATTAGGAAAATAAGTCATTTACTTATTATTGCTCAAAAATGGTGTCCTTGTGGATTTTTTAAAGATATCTGTTCCATTTGAGGTCCTGTTGTGTTTGGATCTCACTGAATTTATCTTTTTCGAACACATCTGTGCTTTTCTCTTCAGTGTAACTGTAGGTAACACAAGCTGATCAATCAACTGAAGCACTATTTGAATATCAACTAGCTTTTAAGCATCACTTAAAATAATTAAAGGAACTAAACATCTTGAGCCACAAATGATTATTGGATTTTTAATAACAAATATGTACTAAGTGCTTCTAGTGTTCCAGATACCATTTATGTAATCTTTCTGCACATCTATATGTATATAGATAAATACATATAGATATAGATTACACACACACACACACACACACACACACACACAC